>DWEM01000386.1:0-19643 GCA_018245935.1 Agara belti belti
AGTGACGAATAATTTTCTAGTGTGGGAGTGTCACACAGTCCACATTTAAAGAATTATATTTTGTTATTGGAAATTGCGTGTATTTTTAATTTTAAAAAACACGTTTATTCAATTTTTGGATATTGGCTAAATATTACGTCGCAAAATGGTGTAAGCCTTTCTGTAATTCGATAATCGCACGTCGATATAGTTTTAAATAATAGGGACTGCTTTTAAATTACAACATTATTTAATGAGCATATCTTTCGCCCTGGCTAAACAAAAAAAAGTGTAAACATATCTTTCAAATGTAGTGTAACTATATATTTTATTGTAACTTTGACTTAATTATTATTATAAATGATGTTATAAATGGTATTATTAAATCAGGCATAAAATCCACAAAGTCATCTGACCGTAACAATAGGATTGCTAAGAATCTACCAACAGCGAAGTAGTTAATTTTTGTAGTAGGGCAAGATGAGCTGTGTGTGTAATAAACCTCTTTAAAAAACTTGATAATACTTTTATAGTTCACAAATATGTACATGTTTACTACAGAGTATAAATTGTCTTGACACTAAGAATCCTATTACCGTTTTGCTACAGTTACCCAAGTCACACTTACGTCATGTATACAAACCCATGACAATATGATATTAATACTTTATTGGTAAAAATTGATCAAATACATTTATTTCCTCGAAAGTTGGTAAGTTGCCATAAACAATTAATATTTTTTTAATTTTCCTTAAATTGTTTACAAGTAAAAAAATAAAACCATGTCTGAAAGTTTTTGCAAAAATTTTTTTAATTTTACATAAACGTACAATTTATACATTTCCACACAGGTTTTATCGAACGTTTATATAAGAATGACAACACAAAACGTCATTGTAATGACGGCGGCATTATAAATAGCAAGCAGTGCTAGGTTTGAACGGTGTTAATAAAATATTCCTTAACGTATTCTGCGGTTGGTGGTGCTACTCACCAAAGACAGTGTGAATACGTTCTAAGTCTACATCGCACGTGGCGAGTTCGCTTCGTAGCTCGATTGCAACTCGAAAGCTCTACGCGCCGCCTCCTATCTGAAACCTGTCCTCTCATTGGCTGCCGACAACGCCCAGCCAATTAAAGCTCCCTCTCTCACACCGTCATCTTACTTGACATTGTAATGTTTATTGAGTTGATAGTTCGGCTCCAGAATAATTTGATAGTTTCTTTTTGTTAGCGGATTCCTAGTTTATATTAGTTCAAATTTTTTTGATCAAGACTTATAATGTAGTTTCGTCGTTTTATAAAAATACATATGAATTCGCACAAAGAAAACATGTTTCAGTCTTTATAACTTGATAGAAAACGAGATCAGCTTAAATATTTTATGATGATTTATTTTTATAAATATGCAAGTAAGTATATTGAAAAATTATAAATATCAAATACATCTCTAAAATATTTTTTTTCTCTACTGCTATATTTGCTACAGTTTCTACAACGTGAAAATATCCAGGCAATAATTCGCATAATAGCTATTCAACGCCCCCGTTATGTTTGTCCGTAATACGGTCAGATTCACTGCCACCGATGGCGTGACAATGTAGCCTGTGGACCGGGACACAAGATGGGTTCACAGCCATCTCGCTCTAACCATCCCTACCGCTATACACCCATCCTGCTCAGGGGGTGGAACTCGTTGTAATCAGGGGATGATGTGACTCGCGATCTCCGCAGCGGCTTCAAAGATCACAATTATCAGACCAGTCTGTCGAAAGCCGCGACAGGGTAGTGAAGTCACATAGAGAAGTCAACGAAAATTTCGGGACCATTGACTATAGTGTTAATTTGGATATCTATGTGAATTTTTAGACATTACAGTGTAGTACATATTGTCTCTATAAGTAATTATAATTACAAAAAAGATATGTGTCAAAACGAAGTTATTGTAAAGTTTAACTTCTGAAGGTCAGCGATCATCAGTCGAGCTGTCTGCCTTTTGGGACAAGCAGCGGGCGCCGGCCGCCTCGTTCCGAAGAATGGGCACAGGTCAGTAAGTTGCAATTCCACGCTTGCGCTTACATTTGTAAAATCATTTTTAGACTATACCATAATTTCAACTGTTCACCACTCAAGTGTGTTGTGCTAAACCTAGCCATCGTTCATAATTGCTTCACATTGCTCCTCCTCAATAACGGTCCATTAAATTCTAAACTGATCTTGTTTACGATAATTGTGACGACCTTAAAAAGTAGGCACTTGTGTACTTTCGTTACAAAATCATGCTTGCAACATTTGAAACTTTCTGAAGCTCGATTTTTCACATAGTAACGAGGATACGGAATGTAACACAACGGGGTAACCGTTTGGTGTCCATAAATATAAAATTCAATATGTAATTAGTTACTTACGGGTTCATACTATAAATAATATTTCATGCAAACCAATGCAACATTAAATGCAGTTTGAACATTATTTAAATTTATATCCGTGGAAGCTGCCATATAATATGCAAATAATCTTTCTGTTTCTGCGCTAAACTTTTTTTCTATGTTTTGTCAATTAGTTACCGTGTATGTATTCCCTGAGGTTTTTATCTAATATTTATTATAAAGATATAATGTTTATTATTATTTCTCCGCTTAAGCCAGTAACAAAAAAATATTCGGATTAGTATGCCGTATTATTCATAAAGCCATTGTAGTTCGGATTAATCTTTATAAAAATTTCCGAACCCTGACGGGCGCGGTCGACTCTTGCACGGGTAGTAACACTTTATTGCGAGTGGACAATTTACACGACTTTTTTCCAAACGTAGCAAGGTTTTGGCTTACTGGCTAAAATGGTGACCAGCCTTATTGGCTCGATTTTGATTTGTGCTAATAAATGAGTCGGCCTGGGTAGGGAGGGTGTGTCCCGTAAATGTTTCTTATTAATTAAGCGAATTGATGCTTTTCAGGATATTTAAAGCAGTCCGTTCGCGTTATTACCATTAGATACAGTTTAAAATTATTATTGGCGGACTATCTGTAGAAACATTTACTATTCCACAGTGGAGCAGCGTTATTAAGTAAGTCTCCAAAATTTGGGAACAGAACCAACCGGTAAACTTATACAATTTTAAAAAAGTGAATCTAAGTTATGAATTTCTGCAAATAAACGTATACATATAAGCTAAGAAAAAGACAAAGACAAAGACTTTTATTTGCACAAATATGGGTAAATTTAAAGACATTATAGAATTATTAGTTCAATAACATATGTACATATTTTGCTTTTACGGTGTACAAAGTAAAGAAATACAATTAGAGTATAATTAACTTTTATTCGAAATTACAGGTGGGCAATCCAGTTTTATTTATACATATCGACTAAAATAATAATTTACATCATTCAAAATTATAAGGTACAAGCCGCGCGGAACACATCACATACCTAATAGCCAATAATTTGCACAGTTTTGCAATTACACTCGAATCCTAGATATTTCCGGGTTAAAACAGTCTAATTTACTCTTTGAAAGGGTAAGTTTTTATCCTATAAGCCTAATTTATACTAAAATATAGCTTAATTTACATTGTGAAAGAGATTAGTGCGACCAAACAAACATACATAGAATGAGACACACAAACCGTTTATATAACACATTTTTGAGGTTTGGTATCATACAAAAAATTGTATCTGCCCTAAATACATATATTAATAACTAAAACCCTATAACTTTTTATTTCAAAACCACAAACATATATATATATATATATATATAGTATCTATTAGAAAAAAGTAAAGTATAAGAATCAGCTTGACTATCTTACGTCATTCTACCATTTAATTGAAGGGTATTTTAAATACAGGAGAATAAAAATTAGTTTTACTTTGATTAACAACAGGGAACGGACCGGATTAGGATTTCGGCATTCTACACATCAAATGGAGTATACATAATTTGGGTGTACCTATAGATACGAGTACATACTATATAATAGACGCACGGTCGTCTACATGTACATCTATTATTCGCAGTGAACACACAAACGAGATCTAAGAAGATCAGCGAGACGGGACAAAACCCCAGTCCTTGCAAATGTAACTTAGGGACGAACCCGAAACTTCGTTAGCTACCCTTACTACCCTTATACAGTGTGATTGCTGTTCCAAATTAATATTTCCCTTGTTTGAGTCATATATTATTGTCGCTTTGAGTGTCAACGATTTCTACAAAATTAAATATTCAAATTACCACGCTTATATAAAAACTTCTTCATCCGCTGGTTCAATCGGAGTACTAAAATAACAGACAGCTAACTTTAACAATATAATTTCGACAAGTATTCGATAATAAAGAATAATAAAGTATCGTCCTTAAAGTTAAATAGTGACTTTAACTGACTAATAATTAAATTTAGTCTAATATAAAGTTTTAAATAACTGCAAAGGAACCGGAAAAAAAGATTAACAGTAACGTTCAAAGAAAACAATGTGACAAAACTTACCTTTCAGTTCTTAGTAATGATCTGTTCCAAGGCTGAAGTTTGTGAATGTGCAAGGGAAGGAAGTGAAGGAGAGAAAAGTAGACAACGAGGCTTTCCTTATAACTAGACTGTTATGAGTCTATTCCTGGGAAAGATCTGTCATAAATGAATAAAATATAGTCAATACAAAAATTTCCTGGATATTACAAAACATAATTTCACAATTGAACAATTGCAGGAGTCGTGGATGATCCTTCTTATTGATGTCAATTCTAATAGGCTTTTATAAGCAAATTGGTAAATATTAGAGCACCCTATATACCGACTTAACTAACGGTACCTATTCGGGGGTGTCATTCGATATAAGTCCACATTTCGCGAACTGCAACAAAGTAACACACACTGTCTGTATCTACAATACAATACAATACAAATATACTTTATTGTACACCACAAAATACAGAAACAGAAAGAATATCTACACAATATTTGTAGCACGTTAGTACGTAAATTTGTTATCAATTAACCGATTAAAGTAATTTAGCGGATGTACACAAGCAGGAATATTCTATAGATAGACATACTATAGACAACCGTTATATAATTGTAGAGAAATTTCATTAAGCCATTCATAATTTCTCTTTGAAGAGGCAGGATTCAACTAGGTGATATTTTTTTCAGTCTTCATAACTGTATCTTAAATAACGAATAGGTATTCCAATTAAATTATTCAAACTCAACGCGGCAATAAATTCATTTCTATTCAGCAGAATCATGTGTGGCGATGTTAGTCCTACAGCAATCACATTTTATAACATTACAAATGATAAGTTTCATAATTAATACACACATATTCCATATTTCATTAATTTTCTACGCTTGTTAACTACGGCTGAGTAGTTAACATTATATCCAATTAATCTTATCTTTGTCATTGTGCAACTTAAGGCAATAGATTCAAAAACATTACTTTTTATACAATTAATAGTTATGCAAAGGGTCTATTTGAATCAAAATTATGTACCTAATCCACTTAAATCGTTTTGTTTATCGAAATCAGCAGCTATTAGGATTATCTGCACAAAATTGATGAAGGGATTTTAATTTTACACGTTTTAACGTACACCGTGTTCATAACATCAATAGCACGGTATTTAATACAGTTTTGCATATAATTACAATGTTTTCAGACAGTTGACGCAGTTCTTTTATCATATCTTCTTAGGAAACAGCACTTACTAATGCGGTTTTTTTTAAACTTAATTTTAAATATTTTATCTTTATGCAAGTAGGCATATAGATTTTCGTCCTGGTACATGATATATGACTAACTCTACATTTTCTATTGCGCTATCAAAAACAATCGAATTACGTTGTTAAATTACGCTCCAACTACTGTAGGTTTACCATCGGTTTTGTATAGTCCACTTCTTCGTTTGCTCAGCAGAAGACTTCCACTGCGTTAGCTGTTACAGTCCACTCTCTTTTATTACCCAACCGCGACTTCTTTCTTTTACCATCTTGACCCTTTTCTGTGATTTTGAGCATTATTATGAGTTAGAGAAAATCGTATCGCTGTTGTTTAGAGAGACTTTTAAACAAGAATTCTCTCGCTGTGACTACGTTTCATTAAGCATGAGTGTGCGCGAGTTATTTGTTATTTCATTATCACAAATTTCACAATCGCAGTTTCTGAAATTACTTTATACCGTTTGTAACATACTTCTAGAAGTATAAAATATCTGTAGCAACGATCTGTTTCAGAATCATTAATATTATTGTCAAATAGACCCTCCTGTGGACATAATTTTGGTACTAAGGTAAAAGGTTAAATCTTTCCGTTAATGTACAGTATATTTCACAACTCATTGTTATTTGTTGTTATAGATAGTTTAAGTAATGATTAGCCCTGCTTCGTAATGGTGAAACGCTTAATAGGTTTTTACTAACCAATTAAGATAGGAGTCCTAATTATAACTTAGAGAATACGAACCTTTTTTACCTACCACTAGTAAACCTGTTCTTTATATTTGATATTAGCAATGTTAAAAAATAATTAAACATACAAGCCTCAATAATTCAACTCGGCTAAGCGTAAACAAAATAGTACGCTTATTACATTGATTCGGAGGATTAGTGATATGCTATATTTGAGGTGAATTAGTGAGTGTGGCGTTTCACACGACCATCGTATTTGTCGGGAATTACGTAGAGTTCGGTGCACATTGGTACGCAACGATACTCTCGCGTACACACACAAACACACACCCCCGCCCTCGAACGAAGCTTCTTTGTCACGATACGTAAATCATCTCTTTGATCACATTAGCCGCTATCAATTTTACCATTGCCTGCCCATATTTGCGTAATAAACTGTGTTCTTTGAACACGTATCGTAACAAAAATATAATATTCTCATTTATTTATCGTTGACAATAATAATCATTAAGTCATAAGCATGCAATACAAAAAGGTTCAAAAACCAGTTGTTTGGGCATGTCTGTATCCAACGGTGAACGTCAGTGGGTTAAAATGATGAATCATTATGACGCAGAACCATATAATTACTATATATAATTAGTTTAATGCTCAGTAAAACTTCGCAGTTGCAATTATAGGACTCAAGGTTTTCGTTATCTTTTGGTTATCTTAAACTTACCCTATTATATTTTGCCTTTTACTTCTTAAACTCCTACTCACACAAAATCCTTTTAGAAGTATTGCAATGGGGATAATTACGACACTTCGCGGCTTTCCTCGGAGGCTCGAAAGACGATCAGTAAAGTCGTCTAAGTCTGTCCCAACGAAAAAATAAAAGATCTTCTTGAAAAGGATTCCCAGCATTATATCCGACGCCATTTACACCGACACGAACGATATTCGAGTCCGATTAAAATATAGGACATTACTACCATTGAAGTACGATGTTTCAAACTTGTTAACATTGTTGATGAAATATCGAATCGTAATAATTATAACTACAGTTAAATAATTAATGATAACAGTTAGGTATTTCATAGTTTAATAATTAAGTCTAATATCACTACTAATTTTGTTACAAACTGACAATCATTATGTTATTTCGGATCACTATTCATTAAATATATATAATTGTGCATTAATGTCATATTTATTTGGTTGGCATCTGCTCGTATGATGTTCGAAGTTCCATTCGGTGAAAAGTATTCTATCGTTACGGTTAAGGAAAAGGGACTGAAGGGGAAGGCTCCTGTAAACGCAACAAAAACACCAACGTTATTAGCGAGATTGGTGTAATCTGACTAATCCATTTTGGGTAAGGGAGTGCTCTCTGGTAAATACTTAAAGGTGTGACACAATAAATAAACATTTATTTAAGGTATTTATATAAAGCAGCCTTGTAATTGGAATATCATATATAGTGTAACAGACCTGTTATAAATAATTCTACATATATTGATAATATACATATAAATCTACTTACATATATCAACACATTGATATTTATACAGATTAGATATGTAATCACTATATTAGTTCGTCGGCATTAAAAAATACAGGCCTATTTAATTCATACATAACTAATAATCACGTCGTAACATCTACCCATTTGCCTCAATAGGTATCAGTAATCAGTAAAATACATTGCCATTTATCGAAATGATGAAAGTTACATGACCGTGCCTTTTTCCTGTGGACCCGTTGAAAAATATCCTGCTGGCGTGGTTACACCTATATGTTCTATAATTTACATGAATTTTTCAATTCAATTCACGTTCTTTATATTCAACTTTAAGCTTTGGATGTATGAATAAATTAAACAACTGGACGTAAACATTACTGTACGTATACGAGCATGGGAAAAGACAAGGTTCACAAAATAGTAATAGGTAGGGACCCACAACCCTTACGATAGTATCATACGAAAATTTTCCTCACGTTACCAAAAATTGGTATCATGTATATTTGTACAGTTAATGTCGGCGTATTCATAAGAGTTTGAAGTAACTCTGTTCACTCATGAAATCATAACACCAGATGTGTTTTTTGACATAAATGGCTGAGATGTAAATTTGCTGACAAAATAAATTTTAAGAAATCGTGGCTATAAATTTATATTGTGACTGATTTCCCGTTCGGAAACCAAAAGCGCAATATCTCCGCCTTTATTTCGTTATATTTTTGTTTGTTTTAAATTAAATTAGGTCTCTATATTTTTTCAAATGATCACCTAACCAAACTTCAAAAGAATCAGTTCTCACCGTTTTGATGTAGAAACCTATCTGACAAACGAGTTATTTTCGAATTTACAATATTAATACGAACGTGTTATCTGGATATTGATACTAAACTACCCCTGTTACATTTAAACTCCAAGCGAAATTGCAAATCGAAGCAAATGTGAAAAATAATTAGTCAATTGCAAAATATTTTTTCTTTTATAATAACATGCATTGTTTTTGTAGGGGATCGCTTGCTCGACATCCCCTGCAATGTGTGCGGAGACAGGAGCTCCGGGAAACATTACGGCATCTACAGCTGCGACGGTAAACTATTTTATACTTTTATTGTGTTTTGTATATACCCATATAGTAGAGAAAATAATACTATGCAAGTGTCGTTTTGCTTCATTCTCTAACCAAAACCGTTTTCTAAATATACCATACTACATATGTAGCTTATTTTTAACAGTAATCACTTTGGCATTTATATAAAGTAAAATGTTAAGGGACATTTATTTACAGTAAATTGTAATGATCTTTTGAAATGTTTTAGGTTGTTCGGGATTCTTCAAGCGATCGATCCACAGGAACCGCGTGTACACATGCAAGGCGGGGGGCGAGATGAAGGGGCGGTGTCCAGTCGACAAGACGCATCGCAACCAGTGCCGCGCCTGCAGACTCGCCAAGTGCTTCCAAGCCAACATGAATAAAGATGGTGAGTAAACAAAGTACATTCTTATTAATTACTTATGAATGACGTCACGCCCTAAACTATATGTTACTCAAGTAATACGTAGCGTATTCTTCGGTTGAAATGGTAATTAATATTATGAAGAACAAATTTTTTACAAATTGTACTCGTATAACGCAAAAAAACCAATAACCTCGATTTTAAAGTGAAAAAACCCCAAAGAGTATTTCAGATTTGATATCACTATTTCTGATTCTACCTACTATTTTCCAAAAATATTTACCCGCCGTTTCGTATTGCTGCTGTATCACGAATTTCACCGGACAAAATTCAGCTGAACATTTACGCGTAACAAAGGCAGAACCTATTCAGCGCCAGAGGATAGTTTTCTGTATACAGTTTGATTGCTTTGTGTATATCCATCAAATTCACAGCAGGTTGTATTGTCCCCGGCTCGCTCGCTGAAATATTGAGTAAAATAAAACTAGCGTTCGCCGAGGCCAGTTCAATTTTCACCGCAATTCTCGATCCTATCTGTCATTACGTCATCTCGATGTACACAATATTGTGTTTTGTGCTGTCAGTCTTTGTCGCTTTTATTTATTGAGTATGTATGCCACTTCACCGAATAAATAAATTGATCCCGGGATTCTAAGTATCATGTAGTATAGGCTTTTATGAGCACATTGAAATAGATATTTGAGTATGTTCAATAGAAAGACAATTTCAGACTACATAGTACCAAGGTCTTAGGTAGATACTCGTAATACCATCGATGAGTATTAAAAAAGTATTAGAAATAGTTCTGAATAAGAACTGCGACAGACTTTAAACTTTTTTTTCGTAAAAAAAAACATAAATGTTTGCTTTGAATTTACATATCGCTGAGCTTCTAACTTACAATTATTTTCCACCTCATACAAGTACATTTGCCAGACTGCAAGTAACTGTAGCTAGGTGGTATTGTAGGAGTCTGCGGCAAACGAGTTCCGTGAGGGCGTATAATTAGGCGCGAGTAAACACATAAAGGTAATCCGGGCGCGGCACAAAGTGATGCGCGAATAATTCAATGCCAGCACCTGCGCCACCGCGCCACTCTAAACGCGCTCAGAGGCTTAGCGCGGTAGTCGAATGTAGGGCTGCAATTAAAATAACTTTTATACCGTAGTCAATTGACAATATGATGATCCATTTACTGCAACCGTCACTAAGTCCATCTAACGCGCCTACTGATATCTACAGGGACATATTGTATTTTTTGTACTCGTGTTTTCGTGGGTCCAATATTACGCCGATTTCTAGTATAACACAAAGTGTATATGGTTCCATTAATTTAACTACTTTATACAAAATAGACATCAATTCATAAGATTGGTAATCTCATAAGCGTATATAGGATATTATATTTTAATTTTTCAGATGTTAAAGGTAGCTCAAAGTTCTCTACGTGTAGCTTTTTTCAATGAAATCTTTACAAAATGGTACTTCTTATAATCATATGATTTGGTAACATGAATGACGCTTAATTGAAATCTTATTAGACCGTAAACAAGGACGGTCATCCTTTTTGAGACATTCAACACCAATACAACATTTCATTGAGTAGAAAATGTATATCATATACTGCCATATCAATTACATACAACCTATTTTAGTGTTTCATTCATTCCAGTACATGTTTTTATTTTAGCAAGCGACACCATTCGTAAGTGAGGAATATTTTTCTTAATTAAACGACAACCCTAAGCCAAGAACAGAAACATCTACATATATCTACGTGATATAATACGAAAGGCTTCCTCACATGGTGAGAGATAACTGCCAACTTGCGACCGACCTGGGACATTATGAATATTCAATTATTTGGTGAATTTTACTTAATTAGAACTGAGAGAGACTTGGTTTTATGTGGGTCATGCGAAAATTTAATACAGTGACATAGCAGTATGTTGTGTAATACACATATATGTCCGCTGCAAATGAATATGATTACTTTTATGTGATCAATTGGGGAATTATAATTTATATTTAGTGCTCGCAAAATGTTAATTGAATTAAAAACTAGTAATAACGTAAGGACATGGCTATAAATACGTCTCTTAAATGGTTTTAAACGTAATCTAATCCAAGTTAACATAAAATAAGCTTAACTTCAGTTTCTATGTTAATTTATATCAATTCCAAATAGTTTTTCACAGGAAAAATACTTGTGATACGGAGCGAGAAATTTCAATCTGAAACACAGTGATACTGAAGGTATGGGATCCGAGCCCAGTAACAGTAATATATTAATGTGAAAATAGTTAATACTGTATCAGTATCTTACAGTATAAAAAAAATACCGACTTAACAGTAATAAATAACCCATCCATAAAGAGTAGAAGCATCTATATGCTTAAAATATATTTGCCAAAAATAAGATAAGCAATTATGAAGTAGGTAATACTGAAAGCCGGAACTGAAACCCGTGGTATATATAATTCATACAATTTCACTTCGGCTAGGTCGCTTACCAGCCGCAACGGTAGAATAATAGATTAATTCCATTAGTCAACAGTGATAGGGTCTCAGGATTTCATGAAATGAATCGAAGGGGAAGAGGCCCGCGTTTCCACAGTTTAAATATTCACCAAGTACCTACATAGATTTTACAAATTTTTCGAAATCAAAGGTACCGTGGTAGACAAATCCTTAATATAATGTTATATGATATACAGTATGTAGGTATAGGTGAAAATTACTGGTTTACCTACTACATTTTTGACAGATAATTTTATTTGCGCTGACGGTAGCTTTTGAAGAGTACATAATACGTAAAAAAATCTTTAGTGTTTACAAAACAATGTGACCCAGTGGGACCGAGGCGTAAAAAATATCCTGAGTACATAAAATGCTAGGGAACAAGCGAAAATGATTAGTTCGTCAAATGCCGTTACATATGACTATCAGACGGGGCCAATCAGCTAATTCCAATATCGCAGAACAAACACGGCACTATCGGGACTACCCAGAGTCAACAGAAACCGGACTGTCTGCCATAACGCCGTAGGACTCAAGCGAATAAATTATTTTGCTATATTACTATCTTTAGAATAGTAACTAGAAATTATCAATGTACAAATCGCCATTGGAAAAAGCGTCAAACGTTTCCTTGCGATCTCTTAGTTTTAGTTACTTTTTTCACTTATTTATCAACTTGTACGGATTCTTCTACGTACCCTGTTGAAAGCTATAGGTTTATTAATTATCAAAAGTTCGATTTTATTCCTATCAAGCACTTATAATTATTAGTAGTGGAATGTTCCTTCATAATTAGGGAAAAGTTAAGGAAACTATTGTTTGCACGATCGTTATTTACGTATACACTTAGGTTACGGCTCTGTGCTATTTAAATAGGCGAGCTAAATATGCTTTGTTTAATAAACTTTCTAACTTTTACAACAAATAGGTTAGTTACATTATGTTAGAACAGAATTAGCCTATACCGAAGGGAACCGTAGAGAGCCAATCAGCTAGCTTTACCATTGAAATTTAATGCAAACAAGAATTGGTCTGTTCTGAGAGTCAACATAAACCAGACGCCTTTGTGTTTCCGCTACGTCATTGTAGCAAAGAAGCAAGTAGTAAATATACTTGGATATACATATCATAAGTAATATAACAAAATATATTGTTTTCTATTTAGTTACTTAAACAATAAACCGACAAGGCGTTTTTAGACTCTTTTACTGCTTAAAAAACAAATAAAAATAATAAATGTTTCATTGTGATATCCAAAACAACTATCGTTGAAAATTTTCGGTCAGCACTCGGAGGGATTTAACCGACACGCTGTTACTATGCTGTATCTCCGCAAATCCGCACTGGAGCAGTATGGTACAGCGCTCCACGCCTGCCTCAGTCTTAAGAGAGCCTCGCGAAATTAAAAACATTATTATGTACGTACACCTGTGTATCCAGTTGTTGTATAAAAACACTCATATTTTGATATAAGAACGTCGTGAAAATATAAATATCGTCGGATTTTTTGTAATATAGAAGCAAATTTATTCAGGCACATTAAAAACAAACAGCTCTGTCGCTAAGTTTGCCATTTGGCACGATCAAATAAACGTAATCCCCAATTTAACTTCATAAAATTAATTTAAAATCGATGACGCCGAGAGCGGGCTAGGTTTTTGCTTTTCTGAAGTTGTTCATACTTCTTTATTGTTAAGGAAAAAGTTAAAGGGCGACATCAAAAAGCTCCTTTTTCGAAAGTCTCTATTTTAAATGTTAATCAGTGGCCTTTTAAGAACGGATAATTAATTATTCACGCTATACTTTTTAATTCTAAGGTACTAACCCTAAGAACTTACTAAAGTCTTCGTATGATCCGAACAGTAAAAAAATCTGAAAACCATAAAATAAATCTACAGTGGGATATAATTTGTGTATATCAGAAACAATACTTTAAAATTGGGTTGTATGGCAAATAAAGCATTAACAGAAAAATATCTGTACGTATTATAACAAAGAAATATTTATGTATCTTTGTATTATATACTCGTATGTATGTGTATGAATTTTGTGTTATATATCTCCATAATTTTTTTAATGCATTAACATAGTACGCGTTCTTACTTAACATTGTTTTCTTCTTGTTATTAAAAAAAAATGAGAATCTGATCAGATTTTTCATTTCTGGGATCTCTAATAAAATGTATACACATATATAGGGTATAGTATAATAATAAAAAGAAAAACTCAGGATTGTTGTTAAGACGCGTAGGTGCGTAGCTGCCGTACGTTGCGGCGTAGTCGCGTCGGCCCTCAAGGGGCAAACTTTTCAATTACGCCACGTCGTGTTACCCCGCAGCGGGTTAAATTATTTCTCTCCACTTCACAAAAAGATTCACCTTACCCCACACCTCCCCTGTGAATCGACATCGGCTATTTCGACGTTTTATAAAAAAATGCTTGATATTTTACATAGCCCACTCGTAACATACTGACGTTTAACAATATTTATTTTTAATTTAATGGTTTGCAGGCAAGATTCGGATTCACCGGCGCGTACCTTTTTGTCCCTTTGTTAAAAAGAAAATTTAAATTGTAATGGATGGTAACGTTTTCTTGTTTTGTCGTTTTTTTATGGAATCTTGATTGTTTTCATTATCCCGAATGAATTGTACCCACCACAATTGTATAAGCAATACGAGTATAATAAAAATAATAAAATACATAGATCTGATTATAAAATGGACATTTTTAAAAAACATTTTTAAACTATTTCAAGTATCATTTATTTATGACGTGCATTCACGAAGTGATTATGTCTAAGCCCCTACAAAATTTTATTGCTCATCAACAGAAAACCACTATTGCGTGTCACGCCCAACGTACCGTGGCGAATTGAATAGATCGCAGCTCCTGAGTTGTGTTTAGGATCACTAACACGTGTTCAACACCTATTGCTCTCCTGACCAGGGCCCGAGGGGAGCGCGCGAGGGTGCAACTATTGTGCCTTTATGGGGATATTAGCCACGCTTGTGAAACTATAATTACAGATAAATTAATTTATTGTTTTTCTTAAACGAATTAGTGTTGAGCGCTTAAAAAGGACCATTTAAGTTAAGCGTGTTAAGTTAAATTCATTTGTATTCATATATTAATAGATTATTACAGAATATTCTAAGGTTCGCATTTAAAGTTTAAACAATAGGTTTGCCAGTAGATACTTGCAAGACAATGCAATGGTTTTCAATAATTTTATAACAATGTAAAAGTATACATATAACATTTACCGACAAATTTTCAGACATGAAAGTCCATATTTGTTTAGGTAGGTATATAAGCACGTATTCTAGTAGGTATCGTAAGTCCCTTTCAATAATATATTTAAGAACCATTGGCAAAAATATATCATTGAAATGGACAGGAGCATAAAAGTAGGGTATGTTTTCGGTTCGATCCGATTATGTGATTTATTCACCGCTTTAGCGATGTCCTCTCAAATATTAGAAATATTACGTATATTTTGACATTAAGTGATGTGACCCTTGCCCCTTGATACCGAACCTCACTAATATAATTTTATTTTAATGTTGGGTGTAAAATTATTGCCCATTAATTTTCTATTAAATAAAAACTGCTACATCTGGCGCTGGCATAAAATGATATAATTAGCTGGCAGGACTGTGATATATTTAATTACGTAATAATTAATCAATTTTGTTGTAGGTAATTGTTTTATCTGTTATTTGTCTATTAAGAATTTAATAAATAATTCAACGAGTTGTCTTACGTAGTGAATTTTGTTTTATTCGGGTTTTATATTAGTCGCAAGAAATCAAACCATATGGAAGTCGTCTATGAATACGTTACACATTATTTGACTTGCATATAAATATATTTAGGTAGGTATTTATTATTTCAATAGGTACCCGCTTCAGCTGAATAACGGACCGTTATGAATCCCAGTGGCACCAACTTCAGAAGTTAGTTGGCAAACTCGGCGGTGTTATACAGGACAAAGTTATTTATAGTGAGAGAATAAAGCGCTGCACTCTCAACTTCAAATTCAGTTCAGGAACAGGCCACCGCGGCGCTCACAAACCGCTGCCGGTTACCGCTTCAACTTTCTGAAGAAATGAAATTTTGATGTTTCCGCAACATTAATCTTTTATCCTCAGCTTTTTAAGTTGGAGTTCGATATATTTTTTATCTTTCCTAGATTTCATGCATAACAGTTAAGTATCTATCTACCTTTCATACTAATTCTATAAATCTTTATATATGAATTATTTGAGATTTTAGTAGACAATGTACCTAGAATTAATAAGTAATCTAAGTTGAAAACGTTCTTCAGTTTGGGAAAGGAGCGTTATGAAAAGGCAGCTTAATATTTTAACTAAATTGACATAATAATACTAAAACTTCCGAGATCGATTTCGTTCTTGCGGGTTTCACACAGTAAAAGGTGAAGGATAAAAAACGCGATATTTCTCATATTTATGTCCGTGCACTCGAAAATATTTTCCGTGGTCTGTAGTCCTGGCTTAGGAGTTTTAAAGAAATGTGGTCTTTGGCAACGATAGCGGTAAGGAGGAATTTCGCACGCAGGTGTGCCGGGTCGTGGGAGTTCGCCCACCTGGCGCGCCCCCTCTGCCTCTTCGCTGCCCTCCGCCCTCTCTGGCTCGTTAATGATGATGTGCTCAGCCAGCAGACTATTTCACTTCTGAATACATCTTTCTCACTTTTGATCGTTGCTCCCTGTTGCTCTCAGGTACATCGCTCACCCCATCCCCCTCTATCCAGGTTCGCCTGGTCGCATCCACCTAGTCAATTCGGCAAACGCGTATCTACTTTGTGTCGGAAATGTAATGGAACAAATGCGGCTGGAATTAACGTCGGAACGAATGTCGGGACATGGGGTCGTTCTCTCACCGGATATTTTCCACGCGATGATTTTGATGCGCATCTGTGGATCCGTAATAATGTTTATAACAGATCGAACGGTAAACGTGGTTTCTCTGAAAAGGACATTAAATGTGTTTTGAGCGTATTCAGTTCATATGCATGAATATTTAATATGACCTTTTCTAGTGTAGATGTTTTGATATAAATATGTGTTATATTATAGCGTATATTTGTGTGCAAAGAATGCCATAATTACTAATTAATGATGCACATAGTTAGTAAGTAAGAAGTATGGCATTATAGTAAAAAATGTAGTGGATACTTACCTATTAACAACAAAAGATCAAGTTTAGTTTTTATCGTCTTATTGATATCTAAAATTTATTTATACTGATAAGTGTGTATGTAACAACAATGTGAAAACGTTATACTTTTCACCTAACAAGATATTATTATCAAAGTTACCTTGTAAGGTATGAAAGCGAGTCTCGCCTTTTGTGGTAACAGTCATCGATGTTTTCCAAGTCATGCTGTCTGAATTACGAATCCGACGTCTTAACCGAACAATAAGGAACTTTTCTACCTGATTACATAATCATAGCCTGCCGACTTGTTAGAGATCGTGATTTTTGAAATTTGACGGTTTTATCATTTATTAAGATAGGCACTGTAATACAAATCTTTGTGATATTTTATGGTTAGTATAACTATAAATATATTACATATCTTATCTTATAGTATAAATATATCATAGAGATATTTTGTTAATGACGTCACAATAACAACAGTGACGTGACTAGACCAATAATAGTTTATTGTTATAGTACGTTTTTTCAGTCGTATGACAGGCCCGTTGGTCCAGAATCCTGTCTAGATGTAAAAGTTCTGAACGAATATGTTACATAATGGATGTCCATAAAATCGAGTGAAAATTACACTTAAGGGTCTTTTAAACCGATATCTATTCATAGAACTTAGAGTAACTAAAGCATCGAAATTTAGTTATGCTAAAACTCTAAATAACTAACAGTTATTCTGTATTATAGAAAGTTATCAATTGAAACAACAATACAGGTCGAGACCGAGAGAGGATGCCTACATACACAATATGCAGGAAATAACTGGTATAACGTAGGTAGCTACTATAGTTTGTGTATATTTGGTCAATAAACCTTCTGACCGTCTACCAATTCGGCTTCATGAACCTTCCTCGCCAGCCAGCGAGCTCGGGATTATTGGGTCATTAATCACACCCCACGCCGACGTCTACGGCTACCTTCCAGTTTGTTCCTGTTTGCTCTAAAACGTTCATATACTACTATCTACTGCTGGGATTGTAAAGGAAAGTCTCGGCTTGTTATTTTATCATGTATTCACACTTAAAATAATGTTTTATCTGTAACTGGTTGTAGTAATAATTTTTATATGATAAAATTAGTTAGTGTTTGATGTTTCTTGCAAGATTCTTTAGTTAAACAAGTAGTAAATGGACATAGTGGAATCTGATTGCATGTGGTCACAGCAATCTTTCTCAATACAACAGAGACAAAACCATAAATATCTTAGATTCCATTCCTAATTACTAACTTCGTGTCTTATTTTATCTACTAAGGTCTAAAGTTTAAAAGTGCACATAAAGCAATTGAAAACTTCCAAAACACTTCAACAGTTTAAGGGTTCCTTATTTTTAAATTATCGTTATTAATATTACAATTAATAATGAGTTTTATGTTATTTTCTTATAAGGCCAATTATTTTATTTTTATAAACTCTCTTATTTAAATCTTTTTTAGATCCAAATAACCAACCGATCTTTGGTATATAGCTATTCCAATGGTTTGAAATATTTATGGTAAGATGAAGATTCCAAACCCAATGTTTTGGTCAATATATTCCAAAATATGCTTAGAAATCAACTTCGTGAAGCCTTAACATATAATGGATGACCGCAAAAACTATTTGATTATTAATCATACCCACATCCCCCAGAGCTAGCCAGCGTCAGCGTTCTCAACTGTCAAGATATATGTCCTATTACATACGTTTTGATCAAAAAAGCTTTTTATTATTCGTGAACTATGATCCCGTAGCATCTCAAAATTAGCATATCTTATTGTAAATTTTCCATGTTCCATATAGTATATTGCGTCTCTGGAATTTAAAAAAATAGATACAAATTTATATTTATAATGTAAATAACCATGCTGCTAGTCGAACTACGTCTATGTTATTTATTATCAAGAATACTTAAGATCTCTAGAATTTGTCTAAATATTTTTATAAGTAGGTATTACTTCTTAAATTTCTTCGCAATTGAACGTATCGTATTACCTACACCTTCGCTTATAGATAATAACATACTTTATAAACTCTTGATTGGTGTTAAACTTGTCTAAAGTCAAAAAGTATTGAATAATATTCATACACAAAATATTCCATTGGGTTTTATAAATTGATTAAACATTTCCAAACGAAATTGGCATCGTCAATGAAAACATTGGTGCAAACCACAGGTAGCTCAAGGCTATATAGCAGGTGACTGTGGTTTTTGGGAATGCTATAGCCCTTTGAAAAATAACGTTTGTTTGCTTTTAATTCGTTAGAGCGGGGCTTCAAGCTGATAGATATTTGAAGTTAAATCTCCCTTTTCAACGCTTGAAATGTGATTCAGTGAGCGCCTTTTAAAGAGACTTGAAGCGACGGCAACTTGAATTACCTTTTTTCTATTGGATTTGGTTTTCAATAAACCTTGTTTTTTTATGTTAAACAATAAACCATGGGTTAGATGTGCAAATGAAATAATAGAATAATTTTCTTTAATTTCTTACTGTTATACGTAACATCACGCCTGTATTCCCCGAAGGGGTAGGCAGAGGAGTGTAGTACACCCCCACATTTCAC
>DWEM01000387.1:0-19640 GCA_018245935.1 Agara belti belti
ACACAAATGTTTGTCCTGGGTGGGAATCGAACCCACGACCTCCGGTTTTGCAGTCAGGGTCTCTAACCACTCGACCAGGAGGCCAGTCTATAACATTTTTCCTTGATGGGACTCAAACCCACGAATCCCGTCTAAGCACTGAGCAGACAATTCTCATCTTCTCTGCCCGAGCCAGCTATTGTAACTCGATTTAATGCTCATATAATAAATTATTATTATTGTTACCTCTTACCAATGACAAGGTAAATCAAAACCTACTTATGTACAGGACGAAGTATGTACATAATGATCGTTGATTAACTGATTAAATAATTAGTTGGTACATTAAAACGTTTTCTCGTCGAAACTTAATTAAAAAATTAACACGGGCCTAATTAAATTCTGTCTCGTAAAAGGGTTCAGCTTACTGACAGCGGGTTGCTTATTGTCATGTTTTTTTTTTATTATCTACACACGTTATTTTTACAAATTTCTTACTGCGCATATTGTGCTTGCACAATGAAAGTTTTCGGGTTGATTTAACGTACGTGAATCATACGGCGTAGTTCAAGATTGTCGACGTTCACAATATGTAAAATGTGAGCTGTACGTATAAGCAACTGAATTACGTAATAAAAACTGATCTATTTAATCCGCCGCCATTTTGAATCTGTCAGTGTCAATCCACACGTGTATGTGTAGGTGACGGCAATTTAGTGTTGACACAGATTATAATTTAAAATCATAAACCATAGACTATTGTGTTGTGAAGAGGACAAATTGTATTACGTCACTTACTTTATTTTACGTTACTTTATTTTAAACACGTAACTCAAATATGTAAATAACTTCAAGTACATACTTATGTTATACATGTATCTATCTAGTGTACGTAAAAAAAATATAAGAAAAATGGGAATCATTCGCATTCACAATGAATTAATTACAAAACAATATGCGATTATGTCCCAATTAAGAGTTACAACAGTAAAAAACAACATTCATAAAACTAAAGTTGCGCTGCCCGCTCGCTCTGGGACCCCACGCTCTAAGCCAATTATCAGCAGCAATTTGTTCGCGCAAACAAAGGGTCTGTCGGACCCTTGACAAATTAGATCCACGTGATAGGGTTGTCGGTGGACTTGTCGATGGGCGAAGTATCGATAGTGGCATTTTTGGGTTAATGCAGCTTAACATAGGTAATTATCTGAATATTATTAAGTAAGTACTTCAAATATTACTTTCATTGAAGCTTCCTTGAAAACAATGATATCTCTATCAATTCAATTCTATTGATTTCGTTAATATCGTGACATAATGTGATAAACATAATGATAATAAAAATTGGGACAATTCCACACACAGTGAACTGATTACAAATTAGGCAAATAAATCTATGTGTTACGCGTGGACTGAATCCATGACCTTCGATTTAAAAGTCAAATTTTCTAACCATTGCACCAAAAATCTGTCAACAAATTGAAGTATATTCAGGTATATCGATATCGATAATTGACCCCGTCCCTACAAAACCAGAACGTCAAGTTGGCGGAAAAAGGGAGCGCTTCAGTGTATTTCAGTAAGGAATCTATTTATACAGTCCTCGTTATGTTGGTTTGTATGTGTATACGTGTAAACTTTGGTTTGTACGTACGGGTATGTGCATTATCTAGCTTTAAGTAATACGACCAAAAATATTACGCATTTTTATTAAAACCTATAAGAGTAAATTGCCTATATTTGGGCATATTTTTGATCCCAAAATTAATATGAAATATACATTAAACGACTGTTTTGGTTCCATTTTTTGTATGCAATACTAAAGTAGAGGTAAATTTGTAATCCATGAGCGAGCAACACCATACGATCTGCAAATCCGTTATCTGTTTTGAAAGATTCTTTTTTTTTAAATCTTCTGCCGTTGACATAGTTCTGAAGGAAGATTTTTTTATAATTTTAAAAAAATAAGCTTGTACAATTTCATTAACTGTGATTTGTTTTGTACTGTAGTATCGAATATTCTTGAACAAAAAATATGAATTAATACCACTCTCATTATTCATTAGAACCAAATAAATTTTGCGAACAATAAAATAAATAGAAACAAATTAACGCTTACATTAAGTCCACGCTAGGGATTTAAACCCCAAATTATAAGCTAAAGAAATAATAATAACCTTAATACATTACAATAAGACTCATTTTAGAAAAACTATAGGTCACTCGTTTGGCAATCGTCGACGAATGAGTTTGGACCGTATTACATTGGAAATAAAATTATTTTTAAATTATTACACTGTAGAGTGAACCTGTAAGTGGTGACATATGATTAAACTGTAGCGATTTTATTTTGAGGGTGGATCTGCTAATACTATGGCTAATTTTCCACCCCATCCGATCCTCTATAATCCACTTTGGTTCGTTTCATGGTGATAAAGTGCCGCGAAGAATATTTCTTGACTAACTTTCCGCTTAAAAGTTGTATGAATATTATTTGTCCTATGAGTATTTCATGTCTGTAGGAATTTCGATTGGTTCGTTATCGTTATTCAAGTATAAAACAGAGAAAAGTTTTTGTAATATAGGTATATGAGGAAGTAGAAAATCAATCTAAGAGTGTTTTGAAATTGTAGATCTTTATTGTAAGTGGGTAAGTTCAAATTCCTGGTTTTGTATCTTCTAAAGCATTATGAAATTTTTGTGACATTTAACACTTTCAGTCTTGCTAGTATTCATATTTGGGAATGACCATTTGCAAACAGATACTCCGCCTTTTTGACCAAACTTACCAAACTTCTGGCTACGCAATAAAGTAGACAAAACAACTCAAAACATTTATACATATGTGTAGAGCTGATAAATTCACTGATATAAGGCTAACATGCAATTACACGTAACATAAAATTATATTACCGTCTCTGTCGCTCATACGTAGCAAGTTATTATTAGAATGAGAAGGAATCCCCTCATATCTTACGTCTTGCTCGGGGGAGAGAATTGAATTATACTGATTGGAGCCTTGCGCTCGGTAGCGCGGCATAATGTCATTGTGTGTATTGTCGCTCTAGTGTTGCCAGGGCTATTTTGTTGGAAATCTCCAGAGACGATGGTAAAGCGCTTGAGACAATATTAGCCAATATTTCAGTTACCAAAATATTTGGTAATAAATTTTAAAACCGCAAATATAGTCAATTGCTCAGGTAATAATGAAATGATACGAATATTATCTTTTCTTTTCATTAAATATCTTAATAACGTTTCTTCAGCCTTTTTAAACCACCGTTTACTATTACATACACATATCATATGGAAACGATTGTACCTATCATGGTCGACGGTAAATTGATGCCTCTTACGCGTGTGGGGTACAAAGATTTGGTTAGAACAAGAGTTGGCTCTACTTAAAAATAACTGCAACCTTTATAAATACACAACAAAGCAATTACAGCTTAGAATTGCTCTAAAAGAAATACACAAAAAGTATTTGTTAAATAAGAAAAACCACGGCTACATTGAGCGAGCTTCACTCCTGTACATAACATGCCGAAAGAGTATATTTGAGTCTAAGGTATATCGTTGATTGTTAAACAAAACACTATCTAAGATGATATCGAAACTATTTTCAGGGTTAGTAATGATAACCTACGCGTTTGACATATTCCATTACGAATTCTTACAGGCTTGCACGCGCATTTATTTGGAGCACAAACCTAATTCAAAAAATACAAAAATCATCATTTATTTTCAATCTGTAAGATCTTTCTACATATTAATGTTTTGAGACCATCAGCATAGCACTGTCAATATATTTATATCTCATGTTCAGTATTTAAAAAGATAGAGCAATCTTGCTCCGTCTCTACGCTCGTCGATGGGAGACAAACTGATCTCTTACAAGAATACAAATCCTCACAGATTAGTACCTACGGGTTGCGTATATCTTGTTGATTTATTATTCCGTAGGGGGCGGCAATAGAAACTTTTATAAAACATTATATGTTATAACTTATATGTCGACAGAGCCTTCAAAACAAGGTAGGATTTTAGCCCTACAGACCTTATTTGAGGTTATTAAAAGCTATACCTACATAAGTTGCAATGTTATCAGTAATATCGGGGTCCGAATATTGGTTTGGTTCTTGTAAGTACTCGATAAGTACTCGATAAACTCAAATTAAGAAGATTGAAAGCCTGGCAATACCTACGATTGTAACAGTTAAACCTTAAAACTAGCTGGGAGCAGCAAATCTGTACGTACCTGAAATGAGGCTTTGCAAAGGAAAAAATATGACACTACAATCGGCATTTTAAAGTCTATTTTTTCTTTTTCCAAAATAAGCGGTAGCCCGAACAAAATATTTTTGTGACTCTGAAATCCATAGACAAGCTATCTAGAAAAGAGTTAAGGACGTGCCTACACATTGTCATATGTTTTCTTTATTCCTACGTCTTACGACTGCAAATCAGTTGTGCTCAATGAGTTTGCACTTAACTCGACCCCATCACGGAAAAAGGCGGCACGCGTTTGTCTGTGTACTACAGTAAATATTAGATTTTTATACATAACAGTCAAACATAGCATATACGCACGTGTATGTTAATTTTAGTGTAATAATTAAGTAATAGGTAATAAATAACTGTTGTCATTTTAGATGCATTTCTTAGATTTGTACATTTCACTAACCACGATACAGAAGATGTCATTTGGCGCTGTGCTTGGATAAATAAAGAATGCTGTGCATTCTTTATTTCTTCTATGCCTACGCGCTCCACTCTACCCCGTCCTTCACGTTAGACTAAACCCTGTATTCAGAGACGCAACTTGTCTACTTACGTGCAATGTAAAATGTTATATTTTGATATCCATCGCACCTATATATTTATGTATTAGATATAATTTCTCATCACTGACAGTGGTAGAAAAATATATTCAGGGAAAATAAAACAAAGAATAACATATTGAATTTTTATTGTAAGTATTTTCTTTCGTCAGCCACTGGGATTGCGCATAAATTATTGTTCCTTTTTTTCTTACAGTAAAGTTGTCTGGCACGGCGTGCGCTCGTACAACTCAAACATTTGAAAAATATTTAAAAATACATTAAACATACGAGGGCCAGAAAATAAATACGTCTCCGTGCTTAAGGGTCCAAATTGAAAATCAATAAGTGATATTGTGATATTGACTGAACGTGACTTTTGAGCATACGGCGATGGATCTTCAAAATGGGTCGTAAAATAAGTACAATTTGAGATTATAAATGTTAATGATACAATCGTTTACAAAATAATTAAGACAAGAATAAATTTGATATATCATTCAAGTTACATACCTATTCTATTAATAGGATATAACCTGCTTAATTGATACGAAGGGGTTGGGTTTAGGTATCCTTTGCCATTGACAAGTATCTAATGAAATAGGTAATATGAAATTCCTTTGTTTACAATTAGAGTTGCTACAAGCTAAATTTCCGAAAGCAACTTTCATTTTCAGATAATAAATACCTGTCTACTTATCTTATATTATTACGTGTCCGTATATTGCTCTTAAGCATCTAAAATACTCAATTTGGCTTATGTCAAACGCATTTACCAATATGAATGTATTTCAACGTAAAAATAAAATGAACTTTGTTATTTAAATCAGCCCTTATCGTATTCGTTTTCATCTATACAACTGCTAATCAGCACCGCAAAATTGCAGATAACAAAACATAATTTGGCAGCGCGAGTAACAAAACCCCAAATTAACCAAATCGTTCCCAAAAAAAAACACGTTGACAGGTCTCCCGCCAAAAGTTAACAGATGCGTTCAGGATTATCGGCTTGTGCAAATACAACCAAATGTCACAGCGTATTTTGGAATGCTACTTTTCACTTTGGCTCTACATCCAACGAGTTGTAACCTTATTTTTATAGCGATAAAGACTATTGTCTTCGTAAAATGAACCAGCAAGTTCGGCAATATGTTTATTCAATCCTGTTATCCTAATTGATAATTATCATTTTTATGGGCTTAGCGCGAACGCGGCGCGTTTGGTTGGTGATAAATTTAGTCGAGTAATTTCATTAGATAGTTCCTTGTATGAGATAAATGAATTCGCTGATTACATTTGAGCCTTATTTGTATTTGTATTGGGAAAAATTCATAGTTGTCCTTGATAGCAAATAACTAAAACCTATAACGTGAAATAAGCACTCCTGACTTTTAATAAATATTTTGATTAGTGCCCCCTACCTAGATAACATGATTTAGATACAATTTAAAACTTGTGTATGATTATTAAGTAAGTTATAATTTTTATTTAGGTAAATCTATAAAATAATCAAAAATCTGTGTAGCAACCAGCGCAACACAATGCCAGATTCTATTCTGAGTTTCGTCATAAGTACCTAGGTATGCAGGATAGTAAGGATATTTATTACCTACTGATACTGTGGGAGTCTTTAGATCTCACCAGGATTAAAGCGTGGAAAAAAACTCAAGTGCAACCACTTGGAGTAACGGATAGACTGCAGGAATGTGTCTTCAAATCCCATTAACATTACCATAACTTCATTGTGTCTTACTTACCCCCCATTTATCTGCAGGTGCCCCCCATGCGCTCCTTGGCAAAACAAGGCGTCCCCGCACAGCGTTTACATCCCAGCAACTCCTAGAGTTGGAGAAGCAGTTCCGGATGAACAAGTACCTCTCCAGACCTAAAAGGTTCGAGGTTGCCACCAGTCTCATGCTTACTGAAACGCAGGTACTTAATAATCAATGCATATTATTGTGTTTAATATCATTTTATAGCCGTAATAACGGGTCGCCTAGTACATTGAAGTTGCACTGACACTTTTGGACCTCCACTTGAACGCAGTTTCCATAAAGTACCACGCCTTAACCGTAGTCAGCGATAAATGCTTCGCTAGTCCTATGTACCTAGAAATAAAACGATAGATATGTCTTCAGTGTTTTAACATGTGATGATTTTTAATTAGCGTAAAAGCGTTTTAACTAAAATTGGCGCCAAACAGTGTCATTCTTTACACTTATGCAATAAATACCTTCTTATATACTGCTTCCACTCAATAATAAAAAAAAACAGACAGGAGTTACAAGAGAAACCACATCCTCCTAAATACATATAACAATATCACTAAAATCTCAACCGAATTTATCATAAGTGAAAGAGATTAATCTTTAAACCCGCCCCACGCAATAACGTTTATGGCGGCAACCCCTATAAGCTGTCCCGACATCTGTAAACTGAAATCCCGGCATCTTTCAAGCTGACGTCCCGCCATTTTGTGTGTCAAAACGTTTTTCGTGAGATCATTTATGAGGGCGAAGTGTTAGGGTGGCGGCTTCGCACAAGTTTTTGATGCTTTTGCCAAAAGAAAATCCTCATAATTCATGTCGCTTTATTTCTAAGTAGGTACATAAGAAAAACTAGATATATCAATATACGCAGGGAAATGTTCGAGACTGAACAAGTCTATGTTTTGAATTATTGTTTTATATTGTTATGTGGACAAAGAACTGTGCTAAATTGGGTAAAAATTCTTTAACAGGTAAAAATATGGTTCCAAAACCGGCGAATGAAGTGGAAGCGGTCAAAAAAGGCCCAACAGGACACAAAACAGAAAGACTCGCACAGTCATGCAAACGAGGATAAAAACAAGACTAAGGAAACTACCGAACCCGAAAAACCGCAACAAATGGCGGCAGATTTGACATCTGTCAAACCTCCTCCCATGCTAGACAGGGACAGAATTATCGCATTGGAGAGAGAAAGAGCGATGGCTGCAGCGAATTTCAACTCGAGTTTGGAAAACAATAGACGCGGGATGGTCGTTATGAACCAAGATGGCGGACGAACCGGCATGGATATGTTCAGGCCGTATGTGGTATGAAATTGAATCGTTTGTTTATTGCGTTTTAGTTTCGATTCAAGATTGACTAAAGAAAAAAATTACTTAAGTTGTATAAATTCAGTTTTCAAGCGTTATAAACATGGAAAATAAGTACATAAATTAAATAGATTCTAGAATATACGAGTATTATTTTATTAATAGGTACTATGAACTGATACAGGCCAAAAATGTATAGTATTATAAAGATAAGCTGTAAATATGAATAATGATTAAATAATAACACATAAGTTTAGCATATAGAATATTTTTAAGATGTACAGACTAATTTACGTGATTGTTTATCTGTTTCATTAAATATAGATAATAAATATGTAGATATATATAATAATAGGATTGCCAAAGATTGTAACGTACATATTAATAATTTCCATTTCCACATGTCTTTACAAAATGACAGGTATTTTACAAGGGTTAAAGTAATTTTTTTTAAACATATTTAAAATGCAGTTTAAAAACGCTATGTTAGAATTTGAATAACAAGCAAAACTAAGCGGTACATCTGAATGTTTATGAGTATTATGTATCATTTGTTAATAAGTTAATGTCATCTTTATTTCTTAATCAGTATTATTATTAGACTTGTAGAGAATTCGAACTTTTTTTATTGAGGTATCCAACCACCCCACCGAATATCTATAATAAGTCCATTAAACCAATTATAAAATATGTAGTAGATAATATGACACGCTGTCCAGTTGATCTCAAAAGTGAATAAACGTGATTATAAGTCCACGATATGTTATAATTAATAATTTGCCCGAGACTTAAAACTATATGAGATTGTGATTGTGTAAACCAGCGGTTCCCAAATAAATTTTCGCGCGTAGGTAATTCTTCAAGAAAGTAGGACTAGCGTACCCCTAGAATCAAAAGTCCATTCTATTAGTATAAATTAGAAAGTAACTTTCTCTGTTACCTTTTCACATCAAACTGATGAGTAGATTTAATTTTATATCAAACAAAATGTTAACTAAATTTAAAATCGATCGATGGGTCAGTCACCCCAAATTATTCGCATCATATTTGATCAAAAAAAAATTGTTATAAAATGTTGCGCAAACCGCTTCAGAGTTTTGTTTAAATACACACTGTGGTACGCCTCTGTGCCTCAAGATGGGAACCACTGACGTACACTATGTAATTCCTTTTACGTATTGTTATTGAATGAAATTATCTTAAAACTTAGTTAAGTAAATACATGTATACTATATTACCATAAGTACCTACCTATATATATAAGTAATAGAAATTGAAAGAACTGTATGATATATAAATCTTACTAAGTATAGATACGGTAATGTATGTGGGTATTCTTAAGGCGAACACCAGCAAATTTACGAAAATATAGTTATTATGTTTAAATATGCAGTTTTATTACTACGTATCCCTTTAGGCTAAGTTAAAATAGAAAACAAGCCTGTCTTACGCATAGTGTAGGAATCTTTTATTTAAAAAAGATTATAGCAACCGAGCTCGTAACAGATAAGATGGTATAGTAGCTGCTGCCGACGATAGCTCTCTGTGAACGACCATAAATGAGACCATAATTCGACTGTGCAAGATGTTAATAGGAACATACAAATTTGGATGATCTATGCTGGGCGTTTTTTTCGCTAGCTTTTTTCTCCAGGTCTACCATAACCCGAGGAGCTCATAAAGTAGAAGTACGATGCCTAAAAAATGACCTTCGTTCAGTGTATCTAAGTACTTTATTTTAATTTGCAACTAACAGTCATTTCTTGGCATCTTTAGATATTCCAATACACATTTACTTTCTTTCATGGAAGGAGGTATGCGCGGGCAGACAAGTGCTAAGAGACTCGACAACATTAGTATCTAATCTCGAACGTTCTCCCTAAGATCAAACTCTACAGAGCACTGAATTAGAATGCTCCTGTGATTCCCGAATATTATAGCTAGGATCTTTGACCGTAGAGTGAATACGCATACTATGGAAGCATGCTACGTCGTAGACCACACCGCCAAAAGGCGAGATTATGCTCAAATGCTAACCAGCCTATGCATAAAACGAATTAAAGAAAATGACAATGACTTTTTATAAAACTGTTTTTTCCACGCTGCCTGTTAACGGCGGAAATGTTTTACACTTTCAATCAAAAATAATAATACACATACATACATTTGTAAAATATCTACGATGTTCCAAGTTCCGAGGTACATTAAATATCTAATAAAAAGAAATTATTCACGCTGCGAAGGAGTTGCAGGCTATTCTACGTTTAGTAATAGGTAACAATATCTTAAGACCACCTCACACACGGTCACACGGACCTCTGATCCCAAACTAGGCAGAACCTGTAGTAACATGAACAGACAGCTGATATTTTTATTACACCCAGACAGAACACACAAATGTTTTTCCTGGCTGAGAATCGAATCCACGACCTTCGGCTTAGCAGTCGATACATATAAAGTAGGTAGGAAGGTACGTAGGTACGCTATCTTCAACTACAACATAACATAACAGAACAATAGAAACACATGGGAAGTTTCTGTTCTGTTCAACTGTTCATCATCAGAAAATTCGGATAGTAAGGACACGATGATTGTTAAATTACAGTAAATACAAAGAACCTCAGTCCAATAAGTTCTCGTAGAGCATTTTTAAATGTTATCAACTTAAAAGTTTTAATAGGTGTTTTTTTTTTAATAGGCGTGTAATGAAGCCTAATAACGATATTGTTATGAAAAAAAAAGAACTGTCACTGGAGGCAAAAAGAGCCGAAAAGCGCGGGAAACGGCAACATGGCCGCCGGCGGGGCGTTTTCGTTACAAAATCAAATATCAAATATTGATATTCTCTCCTCGATTTTGTATTCTGTTTGAGGTGGGAGATACTATTTGCAGTTCTGCTTGCGATTCGGATTACATCTGTCAATTCGCTGGCGTAATATTTTTGCGAATAAAACTATTAGCATAGACGAAATTTTGTGATAGATAGGTAGCTGTACGCGTGGCACTAGGGGCGTGGGAGGCACTAGAACAAATGTAAATAAATGTAAAGTAACAATGGATAAGATGAAAATAAATGCAAATGCAAACATATAACTTCAAATGAGTTACAGTGACTTTTAATACCTAAGTGTTCATGTGAAACTAATCACAAATTATCAGTTGCGACAAGAGGTAGGTAATAGTAGGTAGTAATAAAGTAGATACATAGATAGGTAATTCTTTCTTACAAACATTCAAGCATACTGTGATGGCCGCTTCATTATGACTACGCCCTAATGTCTGTACATACAAACGTCAAAGTAGACAGCGCTTAATAAACAACAAATATTTAGAAGATCCTTCGGTGTTCAGAGTCAGTGTCAAAGTTTCCATACAAAATCCAACGAGAGCTATGTAACATACCATTTGACATAGTAAGTAAGGTATACTATAATACTATTACAGATATAATATCTAACAAGGGTTTCTTTGTAAAAACATACAAAAAGCGTTGAGTTACTTTCGAATACTACCTACTTTACGACATAAAAGTCAAAAACGTTCTACTTTAAACTTTTCATTTAACCAACATCCCGTATAAACACAATTTCCCTTTAAACACTTACATTCTCCAACCTCGAAACCATTAAAAGCCGGAGCGCAAAAGTCTAGCTGCGTACACAAAAACCAAAAGAGACTCGCTTTTCGCGTTGAAAAATACAAAATTCAAAAGCCAAACCGCCCGAGGCACGTCCAGGTCCAACGGCGCAGAAGGCGGGAAGACGCCCGTTGATTGGTGCAAATTGAATTTGGGAACAAGGGGGGTATTGTCGTGTGGCGATCGCCAGCTGATTGCTCGTTTGCGGTGCGCTACGCTAGCTGGATAAGACTTACAATGTTTCATGGAATGAGCCACATCACTATTTGAATCGGAACATGCTTTTGTAAATTAATAGCAATAGCTGCGACGATCCCACACACGGCTATCTGACAACGTATAAATAACAGTAGAACTTAAAGAGATTTCTGCGGGAAGGGTGGCATCATATGGTCTCAAGATGTTCCTAGAACATCCCAGTGTTTCTCCTAACTTGCTCAGAATAGCCATATGCTCTAGATAGCCATCATTTTATTAAAAGGATTAAAAAAAGCTTGTTTTTGTATTAAACACTTATGTCTAGTAGGTATAATATCTATGTTTATTAATAAGCGAAATTTGATGCAGCCTTTAAGTTCTGTCTTGAACAAAAAGCTATATTTGCAACGTAACCTTCGAAATTAAAAAAGCTCCTTATTTAAATCCCTTATCTTAATAAAAGAAGACCTAATTCCATTGTGATGAACGAGGAGTATCCACATCACGCTCCGCACGAAAACGCCGCATTGTGTCGCTCAACCAACAATTTACGCAATTTGCGAAACAACGCAATCGTGGCTCTAGCCGAGACACTGCCTCGGCAACGTACTACACAAATGTACTTATACGAAACACGTAGTTTTATATTTTCTATGGAAACGAAATTAAAAAATGCATATGTACTAAAATGAATTATAGGAGATTATAGTAAGCTTTGTAATAGAGAATAAACCAAATAGGTCCGTATCTAAACAGGCAGGAGACCATTCAATGCTAAATTGACTGTCACGCGATTGTCACGAACTATGATATAGCACAATCAAGATTTTAGGTAGGTATCTACCGGCTACATGGAACTTCATTCATCCGCAAATTATGCTACACGATGCTAACATTAGTTTTAATATGGATCCGTATTTAATATATAACTTAAAGTGTTTGAAAGACGCCTAGAACACACATCTACGTAAAATGAAATTAAAAAATAATTAGTATTCGCGTTTAGGTATTTATGACAGGTAACATCAACTTTGATCTTTAAAAATTTTAAATTATTTTCTACAATATTTATATTCATTAAAAACTGATTTAGTAACAGCATTATAATATCGAATAGTAGGTACCTACTTGGGTATAAAATACAACAAGAAATATCTCGACTCTCTCTGGACACTTAGTTTAAATTTAAAATAGGTAGCTCTTATTAAAAGATATGTATTGCCAAGTAAAACACAGCACAGTTAGTTATCCTAATTACATACATCGTAAAACATATGAATGGTAGAAATTACAGCGCAGTAGGTACCTACGCTACACTGTTTCGCTAAGTAAATTAAGCTGTGAACACTCAGTATAATGCGGCTCTGCCCGTATTTTATGACCTAAATTAATATCGTTAAGTATAGGTATTACGAAAGCATTACATTAAACGTGAAAAGAGAGAATAAAAAAATATGTAGGTCTTAAAAATACATTTTAAAAATTTATGTATTTCTATTAGGAGTAAATTTCAGTGGCAAGTGTGTAAACGAAATCCTGTCTGTTAATATTTTAAAACAAAAGTTTCCAAGACGAAACAACAATAAAAATACAAAGCATCACGATTTAATATATGCAGAGTACAACTTCATACAACGCAAAACGACCTGCAATTTTCACAAACTGCCATGCCAACAGAACGCAAGAACCGGGATAACCGAGTAATCCGGGATTAAATCACTACTAACGCCACCTATTAGCAAATCTCATGAATATAACATGAATAGCTATTCGATAGATGGCGTTGTTGCTAATTTATTGTGCTCTTTACTGTTACGATCACTTTGCTCGATTTTCTCAGGCTTTTATCTAAATTAGTCTCATTTCTTTGTTGCTACCTCTAACATATTTTCTCGGATTACATTCGTTTTCGTAATTTGCTTAATGTATCATAAACATTTCTGAACGATTTGAGCTGGAGGCTGAGTGGACAAATGTATTTGTGTAATGATGCGAATTGAAATAGGCTTCATTTTATGGTAATAATAAACAAGTAGATACTTTCGGTAAACTTTCTTCGCAACAGCGTATTCTTCTTTTGTATAGCAAGGTAATTTTAGTATTGTATCGAACTTATTAGGGTTTATATTGGCGCGATTATTTATTACCAAACAAGCTACATTGAATATTTTTAATACATAATAAGTAAATGTACCTATATAGGTAGGTATATGTTTCGAAACTATTAACATTTTAGGCAACACCGGACCGAAGTACCTAATTTACTACGCTACAAAGCAATTCGACTCGCTGTAACGGCGCATATGTTATCTGAATAGCTTTTTTATGTAAACGAGCTGTATATGGTTTATATGTGTGTTCGGTATAACAAGATTTCTTTGTGGGAGGGGCTTTGGTGTACATTTTAAGAGCAGACATCACCACCTAGCCAAAACGATTTCTTTCTAGTTTTCTAAATACTTATCTTACTTTATATTATTTTGTTAAGGAAGATCTCATATTGTACCGTACCAGCCAAATCGCTACGTATTGATGAACGCCGTTTGTTTTGGGAAAGTAGCTAATCTTATTTTTTTATTTCTCTTTTTATAGACTGTTTATAGGGTGCGACTATACATAACGAATCATTTGGTAGTATGTAAAGTTCAAGTTTCTCATACATGATTAGAAAGTGCAAAAGACTACACTAGCTATCTACTTTATATTGCAGATGATATTGCAGAACATGTATTAGGTATCCACGGTTCGCCCAGGAAAGAACCATTACTATATAGACCTATTTCTACCACGAAACAATTGCTATAAAAACCTTTTGTGTTTCTGTCTCAACCGTGTGGTTGCTGGTTGTCGATTGAAATACAATATCCAATTGTTACTGGTCGTCTAGTCCAACAGAAACTAACACGACAACTCTATATAATTTCTTACAAATTTAATCTGTATAATGTTTTTCGATTTGCAACTTGACTTGTGGTGGTGGTTTGACCAAACCGTATTTGTCAGAAAACAGGCTAAAATCTATCTTAAAGTGACGCAATAAGATCATGCAATAAGCAAATGTATATTGTAAATCGGATCTTTCAAATATTGTAATGGCGCTCGGATTCCCGCCAAATCGGCCGTTTGGATTGCTTTACCCGCCCCTGTTCGTATTGATTTTAATCTCAAGTGCCTATCACTTCGGTGTCGATGATTGTAAATAGCTTTTCTTTATCTGTTATCCATTCCTTATATTTTTCATAATTTTTATTTGTGGTCTTTACGTTGACTTTATAAATTTTCTTGCATTCTTCTCTTAGGTAAATTATTCTGAAACTTAACTTACTTAATCTTTAAAAGAAGAGTTTAATAAGTATTCGTACGTATTTAGCAAATAATAGTTATAGTTACTTGCATAGTCATTTAGTTCTCATCATTTCTGCACAGACAATTTAGCTAATATTATAAATTAATATACCTATTCAAAGAGATCCAACTTTATTACACTTATAAACAGAATAATGGAGTTAATAGCTCATTTATGAGGAAATAGGCAGAATTTATGGCGATGCTTGGTTATAGTGATTGCCTTTAAATCAGCCGTTAAGATTTAACGTCGTAAAGATCATTTAATGACCTGATTTTATGGATATTATATGAGTTATAATTTCTGAACTAACTTTCTTGGGCAATAACTTCTCCATTATTAATAAAATCTTGATGAATATATGCATACTTTATATTTATTTATTTTTACTTATATAATTATGTACACTTAGAAAAAAGTAACAAATACTGAGCATTTTATGTGTTGTAAGTGTAATCTCATTTAATATAAAGTTGATACCCCTTCTCAATATGACAGTAGTTAAGATTGTAAGACATATAACAATAAAAAACATTGGTTGGCATTAAGTAAGCTAAACAAAATGTAACTACGATAAACCAAAGTTATCCATATAATTCATAGGTCGGTAACGCCATCTTTTGTCAAATTGATTGTAGAATTTGACTCTATAGAACAGAATAACGCGCCACCACCAACCTATTTGAAAATCGCACAATTCTTATACACTAGTAATACTAATAAACTTTGGAGTACCGGTATTAAAAACAGATGGCGTTGTGACGACAACTGACAAAGATATAATACGAAAAAATTGAAATGTCTTCATTCATATCAAACGCCTCTTAAATTGTAATACATTTTAATTCGTCGGTTAATACAACACAAATATATTTTTGCGCAATGAAGGAGGACATCAAAACTAGACTGTTAGAAACACAAAACAATAAACATTTGCTGTTTTATTAATTTCCGTGAAACAGTAAAAATTATGTGTGTTTTATAGTAATAATTAAACTGTGCTGTGAAACATGAAGGTAATAGAAGCGAAAATCGTAGTATTAGGATCGCAAGGTAAAGTATATTTGTTTGTGGCTAACATTTATTTTTGTTGAATGTATTAAATAATCGTATATTAGGTCACAACTGATTTGATGAAAACGAGTTTACAACATTCCGTACAAGTGAGATTTCTATGTTAGTTGGATTATTAGAATTCTGTTACAATTTGTAAATTTGTCAGCAAAGAAAACATGGAAAACCGTACATTAGTGAAAAGTAAACGAATTCTTGTTTCACTGAAAAACGGTTAAAAAAAACCTTTTTATAATAATTGTGTATATTTACATAAAAAAAAGATTTATTTATTGCTTAAACGATATGATCTTGGCAACCGGTGGTAGCTTAATCATTTATATTCCTTAACATATTTTTAGTAACTTTATTTATATCATTGCAGTAACCATTTACACAGCTATTCGTATTACTAATTTTATTATTAACAGATGACTAATCCATTATATTATTAACAGGTTTGTGGTCATATGGTATTTTATCTTAATATATAACTAGTTTATGCCCGCGGCTTTGCTCACGCAGAATGTGAGTTTCCGAAAACGAAAAAAAGTGTTAACTAATTTCTCAACTGACGAAATTTTATACAATCTTTGAAACCCTATTTTATTCTCTTAGGAGTGGTATTTCTTAAATTCCTTTCTCTTTGTTCACTTGCACGATATAAAAAAACCATCTGCAAAATTTGAAGGTCCTAGGTTCAGCGGTTTCGGCTGTGTGTTGAACTCTGGGTTGTCAATCGGTCACCTCCTTTTATATATACAGATTATATATGTAACTACCAACTCATTTTGACTTATCCAACTTGTCATCATCATCTTTATCATCATGGGGCGTTAGTGTAGAACCACACCTGCAATCAAGATCAGTGAGTGAGTTTTGAACAGTAATGAAAGCTTGCAGAATTAGTTCAAGTCTTGTCTTGCTAAATGGGAGTAATCTATTTGGGGCTATAGCCACTGTACCAGTTTTTCATTCAGCAAGCTCTCAGGTCTAAGTTTATTATGTTCATCATTAGGTATATAACTTTTATGTATTTATTGTTTTAACAATTTATTGGTCCACTGCTGGATCAGGTGTCCTCTCATAGTGAGTGGGTTTTAGGCCATAGTCTACCACGCTAGCCAAGTGTGGATTGGTAGAAGTGGTATAACTATGTGGGATAAAGTTATATTATATATAAACTCTTGCTTGCAATACCGGGAGTTTATACAGTAGAAAGTTTGTATGAAAATTCGTCGGTTTAGAAGTTGATAGTAGTAACTGAAATTTACATTCACTCTATTCGTTGATAATAAAACTAATCCATTTATTGATTTTTGGACATTTAATTTCTGAGGGTAAGTCGTGGACAAAAGCTTGTAAATCATTATAAAACGTAACATCATGCCTGTATTCCCCGAAGGGGAATCATTATAAATTTCAATAAAAACAGTCATGTACTTTTTTAATTGTATGACAAATTTAATTATTGTCTTAAGAATGTCACCCAAGTTGCTGTTTAAAAACAAACAGCCTTTATATACAATATGTGTCATGTCAACTTACATAAGGCTTAACTGTCTCCCCCAAAGATTACGACTATCAAAATAAGATATTATCAATTACAGTGTAATTTTTTCAAAGTATATTTATTATTACATTTATAATTACTTGTAAAATACGCATCAATAATGACTAATTAAAATGAACTATATTATATTAGACCAAGACTCTCTCGACCAAATAGGTCAGACACTGAATAACGTTTGTCAAAAGTCTTCGAAACCGGTGCATATGCTTGATGAGCGATGAATGAATACAAAGCATGTCAGGTTTGTTAGGACAGAGGTATCTGGAACTCGGTGCTTTCTACCTACCCCATTAAGGACCTGGTGTGATGTATAGTGATAATATATAAAAAACTTTTTCTTTCAATAGCCCTATACATATACGTGCAATATATCTCCATATGTGTTGTACACAATCAACGGTGACAAACGGTGACAATACATGTAACTATATTGTAATATGCGAGGAAAAACATTACATAGTTACATACACTGATAACAAATTCATTTGACATTAGTTAATTACTCATATGAGATGACTCAGTGGTTATCTGTTGAATTGTAATGAATATATAATATATATGCAGTCCCTATAATAAGGGGATTAACACATGTACAGTCTGCAAAACAGAGGACACTTTGTTTTAATAATTAGGACAATTTCACACACGGTTAACCGATTCCGAATTGGGCTATTAAATGCCTATGTTATGGTAACCGGACAGCTGATAAACATACATACTATGTAATACTTATATAGATGTTTTGTCTCCTGGGTTGGAATCGAATCCACGACCTCGGGCCTTGAAGTCAGAGTTTTTAATCGAATTCAGAACAGACCCGGGTCTCCTTAAAAAATATCAGATTTTATCAAAATCCATGGAGTTCTAGGTTTCGTGCAATTTGTGCTCGGAAATTAGTACGTATTATTGCCGCCACAAAACGTTCAGGAAAGTTCCAAAACCAATGTTGCAAAATGCGACAGCGCCACATCTTTCCTTCGAAATGCTCGCGGAACCCTAAAAAACGTTCATAAACATGTAGGTGTATTGTATTTAGATTGTTACACATAGTGTGACGAGACGTTGGTCGCGCGCCACACTTGACTGCTCTTGCGAAGTTTGTAACGTAACAATATAGACCGAACTACTGCTGCCGCCATTTTGCCCCTGTTAGAATTAAATTAGAACATTTGATTTCATATTTAATTAGAAATGAAAAAAATATATATTTCACACGTTTTAAATGTTACCATTTAAAACGTGTGAAATATATAAACACGCTTAAACGATTTCTAAACAGATATATTGGCTCAAGCCTGGATTTGGTAAAAATTAAGCGTGACAATCATGCGTAGCTATCATATTGGTTAAAAGGTTCTTTCTTTCTTTGAAACCCTGTGAACACGCAAAGGGAAATACCCCGACCTTCGCGTGCAAATCTAAGATTTAACTTTTAATCTTTTATAAAACCACGAACGCCTTATCTTAAACTCAGCCCAAGAAACGTTCGATAAAACGATTCGTCCTTTGATAACATCGGAATGTCTATAAAAAGATTCGTGAAATGGCCGCGTGGTGATTGTACTCTGAAGAAAAGGCACATAATATCGGTCAGGCGGAAGTCGGATTCGCTAAATTCTTGTTGTGTTCAATTAATGTTATCGAACGCATTATTACTCGTACATAGTATAAAACAAAGTCGCTTTCTCTCTCTGTTCCTATGTCCCTATGTATGCTTAAATCTTTAAAACTACGCAACGGATTTTGGTGCGGTTTTTTTTAACAGATAGAGTGATTCAAGAGGAAGGTTTATATATATAATAATATATGTAGTGATACGTCGAGGTGAACTAATCACACATTTTATGAAATTCTACCTCAAAAGGGAATTGCGGGGGCGGAGGCGGGACAAAGCCGCGGGCAAAAGCTAGTTATCTATTAAACTAGCAATTCCCATTAGGGCTTTTGGTATTCGC
>DWEM01000388.1:0-19638 GCA_018245935.1 Agara belti belti
AGTTATTTTGACGTTATTAACTAACGTAACTTAACGTTATTAATTAACTACGGCAACGCGTAGTCGGGTCCGCTAGTGTATGTATAAGGATATCTAAATATATAACTGGCCTCGTGGTCGAGTGGTTAGAGACCCTGACTGTAAAACCGAAGGTCGTGGGTTCGATTCCCACCCGGGACAAACATTTGTGTGGACAAAATATCTATATAAGTAATATATCTTTTGTATATATGTATGTTTATCAGCTGTCCGGTTAAAATAATACAGATATTCAATTGCGCCTTTTGGGATCTGATAGCCGTGTGTGGAATTGTCCCCAGTTATTATTATTATTATTATAACTATAGTCTACGCTAGCCAAACGCGGATTGCGAGACTCCCACACACCCCACAGAATATTACAGAGAACTTTAAATTCTTTACATAATGTTTCCCTCACCGTTATAACGATATATAATGTTCAATTAGTAAAACGCAACTAACTTTGTAAAATCAAACGGGCATTTTGGGATTTGAACCCAGAACCCCGCAGTGAGACTGCAATCCAATAGGTTGGGAACACGACTAGTGTCTCAAGCGTCATTTCGTTTGATATATAAAAATGATTCACTCCTACTATAAGAACCATGTTAAAAGAAACTAAACTAAAATTTAAACATAAGCTTTTAAAACTAGTGGGGTACTAGTGGTAACTTAATGTGGGGGTGTACTACACTCCTCTGCCTACCCCTTCGGGGAATACAGGCGTGATGTTACGTTTTTTTAAAACTAGCCTATTGGGGAATTGCGGTCTCACATCTTTAGACTAAATAAATACACGAGCAAAAAGTAGAAGCACAAAGTATTACCAGAATATATATATCTACAAAGTTACCTACATTCTGGGAGACAATGTCTTAAACAATACTTGACACAATTTTATAAGATGATAATTAAAAATTCATAGATTAATATTTTTGTCAAAATAATAGTATATTTAGGTACAATATAGATAATTTAAATTTACTTTTGTTTCTTTTTTTTATTACAGAAGTACTCAAATAAGTTAAGCAGATAAAATGTTCATTCATTTACGTCTCCATAAAAACGGGGTGAAAATATAATCAAACAATAATGCCCGCCAATTAGGAAATTTCAAACGTGGGCGCGTAATTTCCAACTCAACGTAAAATCCGTGTAAAAATCTCAATTACTATTACGTCAAGGGTCGATGTTAGTTCACATCACTACCTCTTCCCGGTTGCAACCCGCCTCTGACCGACATAAAGACGACCTTACAATCGAGCGCGACAGATATACACGTAATCCGTGTGAAAGACCAGGCCGGACGATGTAAGTGGGTCATGGGATAAGAGGGACTTGAGGCGCTGAGAAAGCGCTGTTTCGCTGCAAGATCACTCGCACGGGAGGCTGAAAACTGAGGACTATAAATAGACAGCCTCTTTTAGGCGCAGATGACATAATTAATCTTATAAGAGGCGAGGTTTCTTTGAACCTGAAACCGCTTTATGATTACAAAGGTGTCAAATTAATGTTCACCGGCTTAGATATTTAAAAATAGAATGTAAAGATAGGCGTGGTCTTAATTTAGATGATCTTAAAATAGCACGTGCGAGCGAGATACTAAAATATCAGCTGAAAGTCGGCTTTCGGTTGACGGAAATTGTTTTAAGATTGCCTATTTATTTATCTAACTAGATTCCTTTTTAAATCAAGAATTGAATTAACTTGGTGTGAATCTCGGTATTCGGGACGTTTATTAACCTTATTATAAGGAAAGGAAATAAGGAAATCTTCACAATCTGCTTAATTAACATTTAATTGAAGCAATTAGATTAAATTCCTCGACCTGCTGATGCAATTGTACTTTTTACTGACCCCGTGGGAAAGTTTTCATGGTTGTAATTAGTCTAATTTTACGGTGTTCAGGATTACTTAAAATGCAATTTTAGTGAGTATTGATCACATCTGAGATTCGCGTGCATGACCGAGGGAATTTATAAAGGAGCGTGTGTTCAGTGCGAATCAATGGGCGCTTAAGCCGCTGAGTTGCCAGGCCACGGCGCATGCGTAGCGTGTGGACGATCGATGAGCCGGGCGTCCCGTTCAGTGGTAGCGCACCCGTCACCCAGTCCAGTGCACAATGCGTACGAATTGACGCGGGAAACACGCCAAGCTGTATCTCCGCGAGTACGCCGGGGAGGAGGAGCGGCCGCCGTGCCGGGAGGAGTGGCGCCGGCAGGACTGGCCCGGCTCGCGCGGCCGCTTGCCCCAAGTGGACCGCAGCCCCTCCCGACGGAGTCCGTACCTCGCGCGCGATGACGAGCCGTCTCCCGCGCCCGACGAGCGGGGCCGCTCGGCCTCCGCCGGCGCCCATCACCGCGCGAGACCGCGCCCGCTCCGCTACCAGTCCCTCGAGCGAGAGTACGACCGCTCGTACGCGCCGCCGCCGCCTCCCGAGGATGACTACTACCGGCGCGAGCCACCTGCGCTCTTCCTCGGCGAGCTCCAATCGCAGAATTCCGATCTGCAGCGGGAGCTGGGGAACCTCAAGAAGGAGCTCGAACTGACCAACCAAAAGCTGGGCTCCAGCATGCACAGCATCAAGACCTTCTGGAGTCCCGAGCTGAAAAAGGAGCGCGCGCTGAGGAAGGAGGAGAGCGCGAAGTACAGCCTCATCAACGACCAACTGAAACTGCTCAACCAAGAAAATCAGGTCAGTGATGCATTTGTACACCGCCTTTGTGATGGCTGCCTTCATCGATTTTCTGTTGAAGGATGAAATCAATTTTCTCGTATGAACAGAAGTATCTACTAAAATCCAAACTTTTATATCCTGTCGCTCACACCGCGTCATCTTTGATATCATGCGTACAGTAAAATTACCTCTATAGCCTAAGACTAAAGGTAAAAATTCGAACTGTAGAAAAAATTCCATTTATCTTATTGGCACCCATGATGTCCCTCGATCGTATAAAAGCGAGTAAAACGCATAAAATGTTGAACGAATTGCTCGAATCTACGGCTAGCGGTAGCGTCGTGCGTGGTACGCATGCTTGGATACCCTTCATTGATGTTACGCGATAGGTCAATGGATCATTCTCAGCTATACTTAAACCTCGTACCTAATTTTGGAAGACAACGTATTAAATACTGTGCACAGATAAATAATGCTTTTTTTCAATAACACAGACGATAAAAAGTGAAATAAAAATGCGTTCGAGATTTAAAAAATATTAATAAGAACATCAAAGGATATAAATATGCTTTTGCTTTTTTAAATAATTAGGATGTTTTAAAATGATTATTATCGCTGAATATATGTAATTCTTATTTTTTAACAAAAATCCCTATGTAAATGTAATGTTTACAAGCTAGAGACCTAAAGACCTACTTTTTTTTGTGTAAAAAACGGCTTTTTGCGCTGACTGTAAATTAAAAATGTAATTAAAATGCTGAGGGTTCTTCTCCATCGAGGTTACGCTGGTAGGCCGCCGAGTACATCAGTCTCTGTCCCAGTTACATCTTGCATGAAATTCATTATATTTTTTAAATTATGCTGGAAATTTTTAAGGATCATTTTTGTTTGAATATTCAAAATGTACAATTAAATTATAGCATTTTAACAACCAAAAATATCAAGTCAGTAATTAAAGGTTTCTGATAGTGGCTAATATTTCTTTTATATTTTCAGAAAATGTTGCAAAGTAAAAAAAGTATTAGCTTAATTTTAAATACCTAAATTCATTTCGTTACGTAATTAGCATTTTATACAACAACCAGTGCCCGAACTTATAGCATCCCTTTTCTGACTATATAAAAAAAAGAACTATTTAGTGAGGATTTGAGGGAAAAATCAACCTTTTCAGACATGCGCACTGAAGGCAGTTAGTTGTAGGAGTTTATGGTGGCGTCATTTCCTATCCTACTTCCGTAATGTAACGGGGACGTACAAAAAATCCAAGCGCATTAAATTTCCATATTTTTTTTGTCTTCTGTACAACGCAAATGAAATTCTACACATAATGATTACTTAATGCGAATTACATTTTTAATCTGTACCTATTAAGAGAATGTACAGTGAACGTACCAGACGATGTACCTGCATTTCGCTTCTCGGAATTTAATAAATTCCCCGTTACGTAACAAAGGAATGTTAGCCATTTCAATTAAGATGTTTAATTATGACGTTGCCCTGAATGTTCATGTCGTTGAGTTGACTGAAAGCTTTCAAAAGAATAAAGAGTAGAACCCGCTAGGAATATTAAATGTAAAAGTAGCTATGGTTAAATAGAAAGATAGGTTTAAATTGCAGAATGCGGGTTTAATAGAATGCAGTACGTAGTTTTTTTTTAACAAAACAGAACTGAGTAATTATTGTTATTACATTTGTGATTAATCCGAATGTTGTTCAACAACGAGTTTGATGATTATGGTTGTTTAAAAAATATACCGCTGCGTTTTTAAAGTTTTCGTTTCCATAAAAAAAAAAACAGAATTATATTTTTACATATTGCAACAGAATGCCTCACAATACGAATCTTTAACTTTCCATAACATGGTACGAAATGCGGTTAATGAACGTCAATGTCACATTGACAGATAATTTGCTGTCATCGGTGAAACGGGCACGGAGTGACATCATTTTGCAAGTGACAAACGGCATCCCTTACAATTGTAAGCGTAGACATTATTTAGATCGTATGCAACGTAAGCGGTTACGTAACCACGAAGGCACTGTACGAGAAGGCAGAGCCTTATCGCGTTACTGAGTCAATAAATATTAGGTATATATCACACGTATAGATCAATTTTCGATTCGAAATTAAAATCTTGATGCATAACGAAATATTTCCTTTTATTCATCATTTAAAAAAGCATTAATTACAATGTCATTAATTATTATACTAAAATCGAAATTAAATAAACAAGTGTTCTATTAAGTTTAAAATAATCAAATCGCTTCATTACTGTGATAAGCCTCAATACATTGTATTTAATAAATGTATTTGCAATTTAAATAACAATACAACACGATCACAGCCATCTCACGTTTTTGTGTTGTATAGTTACATAACTCTCCTCTCGTGTTGTTCGGATTCCTGTACCTATTCAACTGTCTCCTAAACTAACGAATTTGCGTTGATTTTAAATATCAGACTCAAATATATTAGAACTTAATAATATTCCTCAATTTGTATTGAATTTGGATTGAATGGGTTGATTTAATGATTCTGTAAAATCTTTAAATCTACAAATATTTGTGCAAACAAACGCCTTTGTCTTTGTCTATTTGAAATTTAAATTTACTAGTCTTGAAAATGCTGTGTACCTTATTAACTTACACTACGAAACACTCGTCAAGCAGATGATAGAAGTTTTATAAGACGAAAGAAAGGGAATAATCAATCAGAGTATATAAAAGCATAGGCAATAAAAGCGGTTTGAAATTTTATGTCTTTGTCATAAGCAGGCTTAAGCATTTCAGATATTTAACTAACGGAATCCTATACCAATTATTTATTAACCATAGTAACTGTTAAGAGTCCGAAAAACTTTTACATTTTAACAAAGAAAATGCCATCTTCTCGTATCCTTTTCCAATTCTATTCGACCTTCATAATATTAAGGTTTCACGGATGGATTTCAGAAATTTCCATTCTGTTAGTATAAAATAAAGCCGACCCTGCAAATGAGATAAAAATCAAATCTGTGACAGCGAAATTCATACGTGACAATTATATCCCCAAAGAACGCTTCGTCTCGGCGAGAGCGCACGACAATGTAAATAAGACCTCATTATGCCCTGTCAAGGCCCGGAATATTCGCGTGTATAAAATATTCCCCGCGGCTCTGAATACACATGGCCTTGAGATTATGAAACAGAAAGAACGGTTTAAATATATTCTGAAAGAAAAGGATGATATCTAAAAGATTATGCCTATAGCTCAACATGAATATAAAATTGCCAAAATCTTCCTGGCGTAGTGCATTACGATATTGCTATTTTGATGATATAATTTTGATGTAAGGTTGCAAAGGCTGGCGGGTGATTTTCATCTATTCCTGCACTAAAAGTAAGGGAGCTGGGGTTGCCTCGGTCCGCTTTTAATGCTATTTTTTTTCTCTCAATTTGTAATAGAGTCAATAGGCAATAAATTATTCTTTTCTTTATTTTTCTTACTAACCAGTAATTCCTTTCTGTACATTCCCTGCCCAAGATCTGAGCACCATGGTTAAGTACTTCTGATGCCCAAGATTCCACACAGTAATAAGCCACTTCATACTTAAACTGTTGTTTAACATCCAAATGAAGCCAAAAATCTTTAATTGTATCTTGTGTCCTTTTATATATATCCTTTCGTGTATAGAACACAAAAGCGCTACACATTTGAAGCAATATCTTAACCTCCATCTCAGGCTTTCCCGGAGCGCTATAATATGGGGCTCTTTAAGAAAGGCGTGAACAGAGATCTCCTTCAAAACCGGCAACGCATGGACAACTCCTCTGGTGTTGCACATGTCCATAGGCGACGGTGACCACTTACCATCAGGTGGCCCGTCTGCCTGTTTGCTAGGTTTAAATTTCCAGACTAAATCTAGACTAAAAACTTGTCACTATTATTAGACGTTGTTACTAAAGGTACCCACATTATAAAAGTATCTGCACGCAAAATTAGACACACGCCAATCTTTTAACAATATTAGACACTCATGTAAGTGGCGAACTTAATTTTTCCAAACTGAAATTGATAAAAACATATTTACGGTCTACAAAATATGTCAAACAAAATGGATTAGCTCGGCCATGCTCTTGTTCATAATCAAGTTGCAAAATAACTAGATTTTATTAGTTGAATCAGATAGATTCCTGATAATGAAGCTAGAATTAAAGGGCGTCAAATGAGTGACTCGCCCCAGGCGCCGCGCCGGGCTGGCTATTGAGCCCATTAAAACTTAGTAAATAATTTTATTTTGATCGGTGCGGAACCGCGAAACCTAAGTGAATTTGCGTCACCCGTCCATTTCCACGCTATGGAGTAGGTATATAGGACGATTGATAAGAAAGGACAGCTCATTTGCATCTACTTAAGAGGATCGCCGCGGTTTGATTGTAACACAAACACGTGGTAGAAATGCAGCGGGAAAAATAAAATGACTTAGGACTACCTATTTATATAGTGCTCAGTTTAAATAGCTGGCCGAGTGATAAATGGAGGACACATTAGTAAAGGTAGTATGAACGATAGTGGCGGTCGCAAGCGGCCCGAGGCGGCTGCGCGCGAGCTGCCCTCCCGCTGGTACACGCTGCTGGCGTTGCCCTTCCCGGACCAGCAGGTCGGGCGTCGCGAGTTCGCGCGCACTCATCGCCTCGCTCACCGCGCTGGACACTTCTCCAACCCTTTATAGCGAGTGCGTTTATATTTTAAGGTACCCCGTGCGGCTGACATGGTGGCTGATGCTCATATTGCAATAACGTACAAGATCTTGTTTGAGGCATCTGACCGTCAAATTCACGTTAAGCAATTATTCCTGTTTGTCGCTAGTTACGAGTATATCTAACATTTTTAATATAATTTCATATTATCCTAGTTCGGACACTAAAAGGAATATCTTTTCGGTTTATAAAGAGATGTACCTTTATGCATCTTTACTTAACACAAATATACCTACTAATTACGACTCGCTAAATATATACAATACAAGGACAAAATCACTGAAATAAAAGGTCGATGTATACAATTAACAAACATTTAATCGGATCATTCATAAGCGTAAAAGCTATGACGCTGAAGACGTAATTCTATTTTTTTTTACTATTATGTCCTTATAGTTTGCAAGCATTTTTGCATTACAATCTAACGGTAACATGAAAAAATAACAATATAAATATTTATTTTATATTTAAACTTGCTTTGCACTTATCTGGTCAATTCGAAAATAAGATTTGTTATGGTTTTAGCATAATTATAGGTAGTAAATAACACGTTGATTAATTAACGAAGTGTACAGCCACCGTGTCACTCCGCATCGCATCGCACCGCACGGCGCACGCGCACCGGACACCAATTGAGCATTCCTGATATTTCGCATTCGAACTTGTTCGACATTCTATCTCGACATTTCTTATTTTCGTATATACTTGCATTTTATCGCACGAGTATGCACACGCGGACGCACAATATTTAATAATAAAATAGGGAATACGTCAAGGACGAGTGACGGCTTCAGGTTTAGAAACATTTCTTGTTAAATCACATTGGCTTAATATTGGTTTGTAACATACATTTATCCAATTGCGTCATATGTTATTTTATTACCAGATATTTAAGTAGAAAATAAATGGTAAAATTATTCTACTTGTATATAAGAAACATACTGCTCACCGCACTACTACTATGTCTTTGAGACTGGCCGCTGCAGCTACAGTTCGTACGATTTCACAAGAAAGGGCTTTATCACCTATGTAAAGAATTATGCGCAAGCTACTGGGTATTGTAGAAGTGCCCATAATTAAAAATCCCGTACCGTTAGCAGGAAACATCACGACGGTAAACGCTACAGACACCATGTGTCTCCCGACTGCAACACTGTCGCGTCGCTGGACTCTTCCTCGTCCGAATCGAGGAGCGGTCTTAACAGATACTACCGCCAGGCGTGGGAGGAGCTTCACGAGGCGGCCGGTGCGAAACATGGCCATAGGCGGCACGAGAGGGAAGCCCCCAAGGACGGCTCCGAACTGGTCGTGTCCGACGTGTATCCCGCGCCGCAAGCACGTGACAAGCGCCGCCACCATCACCATCACCACCATCGCGAGCCGCGCCACCCAGACTGGCAACCCTCGCACCGTCCCCACCACAACCACAAACCTAGATATTAGACAGAAATTTTCCTCATGTAATCCTTAAAATAAATTTAAAAATTTGAATAATTATGCGCCATGCGGCCTATGTTGTCGTCTTCATCACATTCTGCACTCCGTAAGAGCACAAGAAATGTAGTCGCTGTTTTGACTTTTAAAACGTTAGAATAATTTTGTAAGTACATGGACTGATGTTTCTTTAAAATAACTCGGCCACTTAGCGCTTCAAAGATTTTCAGTTAAATGCCAAAAAATTATCTGTATAGTAAACGTCTCACCAAGGCCGAGTACTCACTAGGGTGCTGTATTCGTATCTGTTGCCTTTACTTTTACCAAAAAAACAGTAGCGTGGACGTGGCTCGCGAGCCTGTTTGTACACACGTGAATCTTGTTACTGTATCCGCTCGGTTACAGTTACGGCTCGTTTACTTAGTACTTTGTACTTAAGATTTTGTATTATTGTCTAGGATTTTTGAAGTTGTCCAGAATTTCAAGCAAAGCCATCGTTTGTCAGGCCAAATTAGTCAAGATTGGACAACCGGTCCCGTCGTCCAGGCACTCAGTTGTCGCATCTTAATTTTACATAACTAGTAATTCTGATTTGATAAAAAAATATGTGACGTGTTTAAAAAAACATCTTTTACAAACTTTATCGAATATCGGTAGTTTCTTTCCGAGTAGAAAACTATCTAGCTTTTACAATATACGAACTGATCTGGATATTTTTTTTAATTGCGGCGTTAGATGCAGATATATATTTCTTTACCTGTTCTGTTTCGCTTTATAACTATGATTACCTTGATCTTTTCTTATGTGTTATATATTGTTTATTCTTTTTTTAAATGTATACTTATTAGTTACTTTACGTTATAGTTATTGTACATAATACTTATTTTAATAGGATATAAGACTAGATTGAAGTTAATCATTGTTCATCGCTCTAACATTCCAATGCAATTAATATTTCTGTTTATGTAAAATTATTATTGTTTAAAATAGTACTAGAATAGGATTTAGCATAGCTATATTTATCTACTATTATACATATTTTACTTTCAATGTACATTTAGTAGGAGTCGTAGAGATCTTGTTTATATACTAATTTGAAAATGAACATACATAAGAGATAAATATTTTTCTAAGCTACAGATTTTTTATGGAATTTCAAAAATATTTTCAAACCGGTATTGTAAAACAGTAAAAACAATATAGATGAATATAACGCTATACTAATTTTCTTTACATGGTACAAAATAATCATAAAATGTCTTTTCCACAGACCAGATATAATTTGATAAGTACAATTCGTTACAGCTATTTACAGATTCACGACTGAAATAGATCTTTGACAATCGTATGAAAATGTGCCATTAAACAGGCAGACAGTACATGTGGGGAATTCAAGCAATCTTGAATTAGATAGATTGTTATTGTGGGTATTATGTGTATATGGTTTTGAAAAAGGAGATTGTTAGAAAACTATTCTGTATTTTAGCATTAAAATAATGAATCAAACTTTAATGTTATGTCATATAACAATTAAGTTTTATTATTTTGTTTTAATAGATAATTCTCAAAGTTATAACTCTACGCTCTGGGCAAAGTTGAATTCGAAAGTAGTAGTTAGTGTTTTACTAACAATTTCCTTGTACCAAATTATAGACAAATTAATAAAATAAAGATAATTAAGTATACAGCACATTTTATTTCATTTTCTTTTATTTAGTATTCATCATTTATCTACATTTTTAAGGTGGTGAAAACAGTTGCAGAGGTAGACAAAGATAATTTATACACCACACACACAAGACAAGATTAGAAAGTGGTGCGCGTTCTATATTTGAAAACATATCATTATAAATGTTAACCGTTGTAAATAAATTTTACACATTTTCTATTATGATACTATTATGATAACAATAACCGCCAATACATAAGATTCAATTAAAGCTCGGTATACTTCAAGTAGTCATGATCCATATTTTCCATATGTTGCCCAGGTGGTTTATGGCTAGTACCTACTTTATTAAAAATCCATTGCTGGCTATGGTACTTTCTTATAAGTATGGAAAGCCTGGAGTTTATTTCACGATGTTGCTCGATTGTTTAAGAAATATTGTAAATCAGATGGCTACCAGCATCGACGGTCATGAGACACTAGCTATCGAATTCGGTGAGGAGTTGCAGAAATAGGCGGAAACGGAAGCACCGTTACCTGGGGACCATTTTTAACCGACTTCAAAAAGGAGGAGGTAGTCAATTCGTCTATATTTTTTTAATGTTTGTTACCTCATAACTTTGGACTGCGTGAACCAATTTTGATAATTCTTTTTTTAATTGAAAGCTGGTGCTTCCCGTGTGGTCCCGTGTGTATTTTGGTCCAGATCTGACCATGGCATATATGAGAAAACCATAAAAGTGTTCAATTTCCATTATGTATGTGCGCGGCAAATGCAAAGTTTTCTTACTGGATATGGAATTGGAATTGAAATGGATCCTTTTTTTACTTATTGGAAAGGATGTACTTCAAGGGTAGTTTAATAAGAGTTTGGTTAGGTTCTGATTATGGGATCCATGACCAAGTAACGGAATTCTTCAATTCTTAGGAACAAATTAACGAGGCTCAGCCGAATCTTTTATAAGCTATCCGGATATGTGAGTCATCTACCGTAACGTCGTTATGGTCAAGTAATTGTCGTAGTCGAATATGATGATCAATGGAACTCCTTAACCGTGTGTGGCATGCGGGCCTCGTCTTTAAGCTGCTGGAGTCGCCCGCGCCGGCCATACTGGTCAGGCTAGCGGCGTCATTTATTGGTGGGCAACAGTTCTGTGTGACGGTCGAGAACGACACCTCAGACCACCCCAGACCCATTCGTGCAGGACTTCCGCAGGGCAGCTGCCTCTCGTCGCGGCTATACGCGTACTTCGCCAACGACATTCCCACACTCGCGGGATACCTAGAGGAGTGGGAACAAGACGTTATGCTTGCACTGTTCGCGGACGACAGCGCTTTCAAGACGACAGAGTAGTTAGACAGATGGCGCATGACTGTTAATGTCGGAAAAACAGTCGCCGTCTTGTTTAGCCACAATCGCAACATGCCTTCGCTGTTGCGTCTTCATGATCAGGATGTAGCGTGGCAACATTCCGTAAAGTACCTGGGATGTCACATCGATCGCACGCTAATCATGAGGCCTCAGGTGGACCATGCGGTACTCCAGACCCGGGCAGTGCGTGACTTACTCCAACCGATGTTGTCCGAATGTACTACGCATACATCCGGTCAAGGCTCACCTACGCGGCACCGGCGTGGTATGCGCTGGTAGCACACCACGCCGGTGCCTACACAAGGTGGTAGTATATTGTAGTATTTCCTTGGCTGACACCGACTCCAAGAATAACAAGATTGGACCTTGTATTATTTGTTTACTTTTTGTGCTAGAGTAACATTGTACCGTGGGTCAGAAAATTGAACAACGCCATCTGGTTTCAATTGGTCTTATCACTGAAATAATACCAACCTCTACGCACGAATGACAGCTACTGCTGTCGACGATGGCCGAACTATTCATATTGTTCATCACCCCCCACTAGATGGCGTTGTGCAAAAACACGAATGTCCTGAATCACGCTAACGACTGTACGACGGAGATTGTATAAGTACGCTACATTTTTGTGCCAAATATATTAACCTATAGTGTCCCTTTTATGGGCGTATATTTTTGCATAGCGGCTACTTTCTTAGCCGCTTTATATAACTGTAAACTGATTTTGCGAGGTGCGCCATCTCAGCCTCTGCAAAATGTAAATAGGATGTTACTTATGTACGTCCTGTTTAGTACCAAATTAGAGATGCGTTACGCCACTTTATGTGCTAAGCCAAGTCTATCGAGGAGCACACCACTTCCAGTAGCCTAGCCACGATAGGAATAGGAAGTATGACGCTTCCTGCCTGACCTACACACTGATAAACACTATGTATTAATTGTTTTCATTGATTATTCATAAATTGATATTATACATTTCATTGTTTTCTGGTTACTGTTTACTGTTAAACCATTATTATATCATCAAACGGCGACCTTAATTACGACATAAACAGCAGAATTGCCGCTGCAACTGCTGCATTCGGCAAGCGTAACTCTAATAATTTATGATCACATGATCTGATACTGGCTAGCAACATAAAATACTATAGGGTGATTGTGCTGCCCTACATTCGGTAAACCAGCGAGACGTGGACATTAAATCGTCATCACACGAATACACTAGAATGCTTTTATTAAAATGCGTACGGAGAACCCTCAACGTCCGATGGTCTCATCGTGTACGAAACACCGAGGTACCCTACGCAGGACCTTTCTTAGCCTTTCTCTACTTTTCATGTTTAAATACTGACTGAGGAAAACAGTCAAAGGAACTCATTACATTATGATAACTATATAATATACTCATTCTCTGAAGTGCTCAGTTTCAAGTTAGGCAGATATACATCTTGCAAAGTGCGCTTTAAATCATTTAAAAAATGTTGGTATATGTGAATAATACTAGTAGGTACATATAAGAAGCACCATTATAAAACTCAAAAAAATATATAAATAATCAAATCAAAACGAACAAGGCGTAAAGTTTTCAATATTGTACACTAGAATTATCTTTTTCGTTGTTTGATTAACATACTCAGTACAAAGATAATTGTGTAATTCTAAGGAACACAATAAAATACCCACTAGGTTACAGAGAACGGAAGATAAAAAAAGACATTATGGATAAATTATTTTTTATTAGTTGTTCAATTTGTCTATACATACAAAAAAGGTACATTGCTTTGTGTAGTTTATTGCATTGGGTATAATCTCGAAGGTTTATGAAGTTTATTATCTTGGGATACATTAGGATTGAACTGGCCATACATGGTGTAAAAAAACCCAACCAAAATCAAAATCTTTCGATAATAAAGTCTATTAAGTAAATGTTTGGATGACAGACCACATTTTATGCTTCTAAAACGTGATGAATTTTTAGATGCTTTGCACAAAATTAATGCAAGTAGGACTGATTTTGAAAGAAATCTTTTTACCTCATGTATAACCATATTTACCTCGTACATGAGTTCCCTATAGGTGCATTTTTTATTATGATTAAAACACAAACATGGCAGAGTTGACTGTTACATAAAACACATCAGACGCTCTCGATGTTCATACACCTAGCAAGTAAAGAACTAAGTTAAATTAAAAAAGCTGACTTACCGCAAGATAAGCCAAGTCAAGTCAAATGTGTAAAGTACGCAAAACAAAAATAAATACTCGTAAAATATTAATACCATACAAATGATGAACGCAATAAAACTGATTGACTTCACATGTAAATTCATATTACTAAAAATTAAAATATATTTATCTATACAGAAAGTAATAATAGTCAGCGTTATAATAGATGTCGGCAATAAATTCTCACATTTCCTCAACATTTTCATAAAAATTTACTACTATTGTGCACGATACCTGCTAATTATATTGCTATAAATTTTATTTTTAGTCTATTAGTACCTATATGGTGACTATCCTGTCAAAACATACAGAACATATTATAAAATATAAGTATTCTTATTCGTAACACTGAAACAAGTTAAAAGTATTATTGCTTCCATTTTGTTTTTAATCGTACCGACATAGGTATAATTATTGCCATTTACTAAATATAATCTGTTGCATAACACTTGATGGATCACAACAATCTACACCTAACATTTTTCATGATATTTAAAGCACCACATAATTTAACACTTCTCGTAACAACAATTTGCAGTATTTTCCTTTTTTCATTGGTCAACATTATCGAAGTACCTACTGCATTAAAAGAAAACAATACATCCATTTACCTTCCAATCAAAAACGGCTCACCCTGACCATAAATGGCATTTTCCCTAATAGGTTACTTCACTGGAGAAAACGAACAGATATAATGACTATTACATGGAAATAAAATGAAAGGTGTTTCGTAAAAAATGCGGACACCTGGTGAATCGAAAATATTAAAAGTGCAATAAGTAACATTTTACTTACTGCATGTATGATAATGAACGCGATGTATTGGGGTTATTACTATTTCATTAAATTCAACGATGTTTCAGTAAAATACAAAAATACGCTCAAATTAACTTTTAAAATTTAAATAGCTCAGTGACGCTGTAGATCACACTCAATGACGTCCAATCGCATAATATAAAATTATTTGTATTTAAACAATAAAACAAGTCTTAACGTTATAAAAGAACTGAGCAAGTAAGCCCTAAAATTTGAACCATTTACCAAACTGACAATTTTGACTCTTATTATAAACGCGAGAAAAATATTTATTTGCACCATACTACTAAATACTTTTTCGAACGACATCAAAAGTAAATCACTTTAACAAGGTAATTTTCGTTTGCTACATTAATTAATTATTCAAAAACAAGTTGTCAAAATTGTCAGATTATATGTTGCCTACTCGCCGACCCTCTACCGTTCCATATAAAAATATAGGAAAATGTACATTCACTCTCTTACAACTAGTGCATAATATACATGTTGAAGACAGAAAGCATTGTAGCAAGCGTTAACACTACCCGCTGTAAAAATATGCTTACAATATCCACAACGATAACTACACAATAACACATTTAATAACAATCTATCAAAAGCGTACACTTTAAAAGGGTGAACAGTAACTGTAGATACTATAAGAGATCTAGGCTATTACTATTATAGCTTTCCCAACTACGTCGATAACTGACAATCAGAGGTGGCACAGTGTAAGGTGTAGTTTTGATAGGATGTAATGCTGATGATTGAATGTCGCTCATCGCTTAATATAATTAGTATTAGCATTTTGGCATATGTCATGTTAATCTAAACTACTATTTTTACCTATATATAATTTATAAATATTTAACGTAAACTCATTTGGCATATCTAGCACACCGTTAAGGTCCAATCAGGAACACAATTTTGTGACAACAATGTTCATACCTAGCTTACCGCCCTTAATTTCTAAATGAAACCAAACCTCTGATTCTGTAACGATTTATAATGAAATGGAGAGCGTTCATAGCGAACAGCAATTTTATTTATATATCGACGGACGAATAAACATGTAAATGAAATAAACATGTCACTCGTTCGTTCTCAATAACAATCCAGTGACCACAATAACACAAAATGATTACAGCATCTACATTAAAACATTTTAGTGACAGATTAATAAAAAAAAATCACTCTGAACATGATTTTACAAGTAAAATAGAGAGTACCTTTATAAAAGGTAACATAAAAGGTTATGCATGTATGAGATGTTAAATGTTAAAATAGTTAAAAAGTATAGCTGTTAGGTGGTGCGTTGAATACGCGTAAATCGTGTGCGGATATGCAGACGTCTGCGATGGCGATTAGCTGTCTCATAACTCATAACACAACTGTACCTAAACTGTGCTCAACTCGGTCAAATGAAACAATATGATCACCAGAACTCACAGTACATACGACGCCGTCTTTATATCTAGTTCTAAGTAAAGCTAATACAACTGTATGGGTGCTTGCTGTTCATACGAAACTGGTTCGAACCGTTAAAATACATATAAGTAATTGATTTTCGTCACTATTCACAAATGTTCCCGAATACTGGGATCATTTCGTTACCGTCTGAATATCGTTGGATAAATGTGTTACCGGTCCATTACATTACATAAGAATTAAAACGTATCTTGAGCGGCAATAAACGCATCACATACATTAGTGAACAGTAAATATTCAGTGTAACAGTAAATTACATAGCTGTTATGGAAATTTGCACTAGTTACACCAATACGATATTGCTGTCGTTTAAAGCAATAACACAGTTGTGCGAACATTATACGTAAGGATATACAAACACATTTCCACCAAAGCATTTTTCAACGTAACCCAGCGTTTGCCGTTACATTAACACGCCCTATACTCTCTTTTAACATTATAAATACCCATGATTAAAAGTTTTTAAAATCAAAATTAACCATTAAATCACTTTGAAAAATATTATACACGTGTATAATACAAAAGATATGCACAGACCGCCCCAAAATAATATATTTAGAAAGTAAAAAAATAACCGATTTCTCAATTTCTTTCTTGTATCTGACATCAAAGGCCTGTATATTGTAATATACAGTATTTACTAGGGTACCGATACTATTACCGTTATTTAGAAGAGAGTTTTAACAAATTTTAAAATCTCTGTAGTCTCGCTAACCAATTAGGTTCTTGTCCTTTTTAAAGCTTAAATCTTTAAACTCTCTAAGCGTTCATATATTAACGCATTGAGCTACTATAGCCAGTTATTTACATGATCGTTATAATTTACAATATTAGATTTCTTTCGATTTTTGATTATATACTTGACAAAAATTTCAACATGATAATGTTTAAATAAATTGTATGGTATAACGAAAAAAAATATTTAAAAAGAGATTGCCACATCAACGCAATACAAATTGATGCCATCTGTCAAAGAATTGGAACATATTCATCTTACAAAGACATTTTACAACGAACAATAATATATATATATATATATATATGCAGCCCCATGCGAAATGGGAACAACTACTCAGTTGGACTCTGCATCATTCTCATACAAAAACAAATAATCGCGCGTGCGCAGGTATTAGGCAGAGGAAGCGTTTAACGCCGCAGGTCCTCGGGGGGTACAGGACGATCCAGAGATACCTGACCGACCTGTAAAAGGTCGAGAGGATCTCCTGGTTCTCATACTCCCTGTCAGCTGAGAGAATCCTCAAGTTTGTCATCAGAGGGTTGTCAGTCGATACCGACTCACAGGAGTTTAAAGAGGCGTTACGCGAAATCGATGTCACGTTAGATACATTTGATCTATCTATTATATTTATTATGTTTATGTAATATGTCTAAATTGGAAATAGTACATTTATTTATTAGAACGAATTCGACGCTATTGAAGTTAACTTGTCCTACTGGTAAGAGTATTTGTAGACAGTGAATAAGAAGATGAAGTCGTTGTGCCGACAAATCGAAATCAAAGTTGAGGCCGTGAGGAGTTCTAGTCACCAATGCTGCCACCGTTTATCCTCCTGTGAAAATAAATTGCTACCCTGAAATATAAACACGCGGGAATGTGGAACACGTGTGTGGAGTTGTCCCCAGTTATTAAGGAAAATAAAATTATTTCCCGTAGGAGTAGGCGGAGACTAAGGATTGCGTCTGCGGCCCTGATATACTTTTTTAACTTTTCTAATTGCATTAAATCATCACACAGGCTCGTCCACTAGACGTACCGGTGACGTTGTCTTCCCGGTCAAATATCAGTTCATTGAAACATCGACTGCTTGGAAAATGTTTTCCATTATTATAATGTCTTAGGCGTTATTATTATAAATATTTTATATAGTCTGTGAAAATTGTGTTGCCTACTTTATGAATCATCTCCATTTAGAAATTTACAATGCCATTACCTGTCGGCTGCCATTAAGGCCTGGTGAGCGTCACGCTGTGCGGACACCTGTACCAGCTCTGCCACGGTCGCCGCTTGTTGCTCCGCTGTAATCAGTACAAATTCACACTTACATAAAAATATATTTAGTTAGAATTTATACTCACAGAGTATGTGAGTATCATATTCAAAGTTCCGAAACTATCCTAACACAACAGAACATTTGAATGTTTAAAATAGGCACAAATTATTACATAATGAAAGACAGGCAATAAATATGATAGGTTGTAGCCGATGCATTCAGAAATGGTCAGGCATAAATGATAGCGTAGTGGACGGTTTACTTGAAATGGATGATATACCGGAGAGGGGTCTGGTGAGTCGGCGGTGAAGGCGCGCGAGGCGGCGCGCGGCGGGCTCGTCCTGCGGCTGGTCGCGGGCGCGGCGCTGCGCCACTAGCCGCGCCCAGCGCGCCTCGAACCACAGCTGCATGGCGTCGCGCTCCTCCGCGCACCCCCCGCCGGACACTACGCGCGCGACCCCCACGCGAGCGTTAGTGGATAAACGGCAGTACAGTCAGCATCACGAGTATGTAGTTTTTTTTTACATAATAGCGCCAACGTTGTTTATTACACGTATATATTTAGTTTTTACTTCAATTACATTTTGATAGTTCAATTTTTATCTGGCAGTATTGTTTGGGAATCCTTACATTTGGCTTTGATTCATAACTGAATCACTCCTACCAATTTTAATATTATAATTATAATGCTGACTGTACAACCTAATGATTACAAATGAGTATGTACAATTAGAAACAAGAATCAAGTTACTTTTTTAATGAATGTAAAAAAGCACGATCATAATTGCAACATGACTAGTGAAAATATTGTTATAAATTTGTTCAGGGAAGCTTTTGTTACTATGATGTGGTAAAATAAAGATTCGGTCAATGGCATTGTTCAATGAAATGCCTCACCGTTCAATGATACGGCCATATTTCAACTAGTTGGCTGCGATATATATACAATCGAAAATTAAACCGCACCATAATCTTATACTTGGAAAATGTAGCCGTACTGTTTAATTAGGCAAAGCAAGTAAAGTATGAATGACAAAAGTTTGATGTTTCAATTTACTCAAAACTATAGTACAGTAAGAACGTGACTCACCCATATAAACAACCTTGATATAACAAAAAATAAGAATGTCAAAGAGTATAGATTGTTTTAACAAAATAGTTCACCTGATACTGTGTTGAGGTTAGGAGGGTCGATGGGAGGATA
>DWEM01000389.1:0-19635 GCA_018245935.1 Agara belti belti
CACTTTAACAACGACATTACGTCCCGAGCTGTATGCTTGAAGTGTGCGATGGCTGTGCTCGCACCTGGAGGACCTAGGTGGACACTACCCCCCCCCTCCCCTCCCACCTCGCCGCCCACTATTCGCCTCGTCTATTCATTCAAGCGGGTGACACGATATGATTTCTGCCTTATGTCTGTAGCTACATATATCGTGGCTGGTATATTCTCGAGTAAGTATCCTCCCGCAACGTCGGCATCGATTTCAGCATCCAACGTGAAATGTAGGTACGTAAGACCCAAATATTTTGTACGACTTATATGCGTTAATTAAATGATTTAGTGTTCATTGATTCTTGTCGCATGCATATAAATGACAATATCAGCGTCATCGATGCGCTCTGATGTCCAGCTCCTGGGTACATCTTTGACGGCGCCGACGTCCAAAACGCATCTTTCAGATCCTTTTAATGTGTGCATTTATGTAAACGTCCACAGTTAGTTTTGTTACTGTGAAGCTTTAGTAAGTTTCACAGAATTAATGTTCACAATCCAAGTATCCCTCTAAACTACCGGCTTTTCCTCAATCCTTTCACACCATTCGCATAACGTTCTTTTATGGTTTATGGTGGGTATTAAAGTTGATGGTGTCATTTGGTAGGCGTAAGAGGTTACCAACGAGATATCATGGTTTATGCAACGGGAGCCCCCCCCCCCCCGGCCCCTCGCGATCTATTTCCGCGGTCCATTAGGTGCGGAATGTTGCATTGATGAATGAAACGCGACAGAGTCGTTGAGGTCGGTGCTTTATTCTATTCAGCAATGAATTGTTGAATCTAATCTGTGTACGCGCAGCACACGACGTCAAAAACATTTTGGGCCTGAACTGACTGAAGTATAACGTAAGTCCAATGAAATGTGTAAGCAGTAAGTTATCCTACGACTAATTGATTCTATAATGTCGTGTCCAACAGTGGAATGAAAATGAGTCTATAATCTATACTAAATAACTAAAATACGCGAGTCAACAAATTTCAGAAACATTTGAAAGAGACCGGTCCCAGTAGACTCAATAATATTTTTAAAAAGCTTTTAGTGCGTAAAGGTAAGTGAGAGAGTTTGGTTCAATGCAAGGATATCGAGATCAGCGTGAGATTGTTGCAAAGCGCAACATAATTGCAGGTGGGTATGAAGGCGCACGCGCACGCCGCCCGCGCGCTCTCCACGTAGCGCGCACGTGCGCCTCCGGCCGCCGCCCCGCCCCGCACACTGCCCAGCTTGTACTGGGTCACGCAAATACTATTATTTATCGATTGAGAACTGCGCTGGCTGTCATTTAACAATGAAATACTTGGAAGTGTGTCCGCTGTGTATCGTGATCATCCAACACTTCATCGTTCCACAGCTGGACACTATACTAACTTTGTAGCTGACCAAGTAGCGGATTGGCACAGGTCACTCGTATCACCTAAGAAACAGAGAATCATGAGGGGAAATCGTGACGTCAAATAGTACGGTCGTATTAAAATGACGCTTCCGTTACTACACGAATTCGGTTTATTTAAAGAAATACGTTAATGATAATAATAAATTGAAATAAAACAACGGATATAGCCAAGAGGAAACATTTCTTGATCTCATCAAAACGGCATATAATGTTGGAAAGAATTTAATAATGTGTTTCTTAACAGCGGAAATGTAAACATATTCGTAAAAATACTGTAAAGTTTAATTAACAACATTATTAACCGTCATAGGCATCTCATGTGAAAATTACTTGAGAAATAATAATTGGGACAATTCTGACCAGGATCATCCGATTCTAAATTAGGGAATTTAATGTTTAACCATAACAGGTTACCTGACAGCTGACAAATAGGTATACATATATATACTACATATTACTGATATAGATATTTTTATTACACCTAGATACAGAACAGAAAACGTGCTCATCACACGAACGTTCTTCCCGGGTGGGAATCGAACTTACGATCTGCGGTTTAGCAGCGAGGCTCTCTGACCGCCGGGCGGGAGGCCGGTCAATGTATTCGCCGATAGAAACGCGCGTTCATACGAATGGCCTTATTTACCGGTGTATAAAGGTTCGTTATCGGAACGCGGCGGCGTCGGACCCAAACTGGAAGCGACTGAATTCTTCGGAATGTCGACGCTGTTAATACCCAGTGGCTATAATGAAATCGTCGCCTCCCTATAACGTCTCCGATTAGATACCGAAGTTATTGAACGCTCGTAATAAAAATATCGGAATTCCGATCCCAAAAGATAATTCGATACGATTCCTTCGATGATAATTCCATATAAAGGAAAACCGAAGTAATGAGCTCTTTGAAATAACGCGACCGAAGGAATTCACGGCGGATCAAAAAGTTCAATTCGAACCGTTTATTTGTTAATGAGTAAAACGTATGGCACGAGTCATTTGGAGAGTTAAACGAATAGACTATTCGGTCTCGGTGCATCGTCGTACGTCATCGTCGACCGCGTGTCGTTTGAGCGCTGGGGATTTTTAACCGCTCGTAAAGTCGCCTCCTTGGCCACTCTAATTAAATCCATCTAATATCCCCTTTGATGTGACCGATTATGCGCGACGTACAAATTTGTGGTGCAGTACGCGACCATTAAAACGTCGACGATCAAATTTGCAGCACGTGGATGTGAGTTACGAGCGATTCACAAACATATGAAGTATCAAACCAATATTGTGGCAATTGAAATCATCTCATGTTTGATTATTAGGCACATATAAGATAATTTCACGGTAAACAATACAATTTCGAAATGATAATAGTGAAATTCTATGACAATGATCTATGCAATTTTTTAAAATTGCATATTAAAGTAATCACTAATAAAATTGTTTTTTTTTCAGTTCGATGATTTCCATGCAGCTGCAGCATGCAGAGCATCATTAGCCGAGAAGGTCCCCGATGACGGTCGAGTACGCAAGCTCGGCGCAGTGAAAGCGGCCCGAAGTCAACGCGTGGGTACATCGTGGGTGTGTCGATGTTTACAACATTAGTGAACAAGAACGGCCGCATCCATCGGGGGGCTGTCGTCGCGCGCGCCGTCGAGCGACAGACGCGGAAGTAATTTCCTCGCATAACGAAATCGTAAACGAGTAACGACGCCAACGTTACGCTTCCCGGTTACATTGAACGTTCCGTGTGTCTGTACTCTGAATATAACATTTTTATACATTATTTATCGTTCAAAAGTAGTCGTTTTCGAACATCTACTTTGATCGGCTTTCCCCATGACGTCGCTAAGGGTAAGGGTATCACTGATATCATACCATCCGACGGCTCCGCAGAAAATATCAAGTGCCAGATATCTCTATCGTTACAGACCTGACGTACTTCTTGACGAGTTATTAGAACAATTATTCTGTAAAAAGCACAGAATACCCCAATTGACGCAATTTTTACGCAAGATGGCGTTGTTGAGTCCTAATCGGTGAAAAATCAAAACGATTGCATAACAGTGATTCAGTCAGGGCATCTATAGATTCAAATCGTGACACGCATCTGATCTTACCAAGCTATGCACGTTTTGTAACTAAACATCTTATGTGTGAAGTCTGTCAATTCGCACATTACAATACTTTTTACCACTTAGATCACTACTTACATTGTTCACTGCAACAAACACTTACTGCCTTATTGATTCTGTAGACGGAGGGCTAAAGATAATACTCGATACGCTCCGCCTACCCCGTTAGGGACCTGCCGTTATGGTATTTTAATTTTAAGTGTTTTTGTCTAGTCTTAGTCTTTGTCTAGTCTTAGATTAAAAGTACGCTTATAGCATATGTAAAAACGATCAAATGACGGTAGCTGCTAAGTAATCTAGATAAGTAGTAACATTGTCAAATTGAATGGAAAAGTTATAAAATTTCTGCTAAAAAAATATTAAAAACTGTTACTAATAATAATGAAACTATATTCTGTACGGTCACCGACTAGTCACGGACGGTACTAACTTACAATGTTTAAATCGGTAACAGACAATAAAGGTGACACTTTATTATCTTAATTACTGAGATAAAAAAGACTTCAATAATAAACATGTCAATGTTTTCAAAATAGTGCAACCATTAAATTGAAATATCTTTTTGAAAAGTACCTACGCCTAAATCAGTTTCAAAACTGATATTGCGAATGGCTCCCGACATCCGAGAACAAGTGTTCATTAACGTAAGCGTTTCAGTACGAGCCGACAAAGTGGAATAACATTATCTGCAAGGCACCGATTAGCCAGCAGTGTTTCTCAACCTGTGCTCCGCGGACCACGAGGTCTGCGAGGACTAAATCTAGATTCACAAAATAGACTTATGATACTCTAAAAAATTTTATTTTCGTAGGTAAATTATTAATTGTACATTTTGTCATTATCGTGTCTGTACATTAATACGTATTGCAGTTAATTAAAATTAATTTTATGTCACCAGTTATAATAAATTTTGATAAATTATCCCCCCCGACGCTCACGATGTTGTTCTTTTGTAAAGAGTTTTTATTTCAATCTTGGGGACCCTGCTGCGAGCGAACGTCCTCCCGGGACCCGGTCATAAAAAGGTTAAGAGCCGCTGGGTTAATGTTGCGAGTGGTACAGCGATAAGAGTACAATTTTAGCAACAACTCGCGAAACAAAACAATCGCGGTGTGATTGCTTTCGCATTTCCGTGTTCTCTGCGTCGCAGGTATTCGGGCGTCGTCATTAGTTAAAGAACCCTTGTAACCGTTACCTAACCTCGTTAGCGCGCACGAACGTCACCAGTATTTCAACTATTTCACAGATAAAAATATCGTTAAAATTACATGCGGCAGAGACGCGCGGGGGGCGGGGCCCAACGACCGCTCTATACGTACACTAGTTTAAGACAAATTGGTTTCAATTACTGTCCTGTTCAGTGAAGCCAGTGAAAATCTGGACATTCGTACCCAACATCGTCGCTTCGCATGCAGGCGAGATCGAGGCTTACTTTATTTTCAAAATGAAATAAGCGTGAACTATTAAATACGTCTCCGGGAAAACTAGTCATTTGCAATACTAATAGAAATGTAACTATATTGATTTATCGTACATTATCCTCTACATATTGAAATCTTTGTTTTTAATCCTTATTTCAATGGCGTACCTACCTTGCAGCAGTCTGTTGCACATTTAATACAATAATGTCAGCTCGACGGCTTCATATTCGATGAACCTATTACTACTATCTATAGTTGTCTTAAATCAATTTAGATCGTAGAATTAATCGGTGTCGAGATGTAATTTAATGGTCTGCCGTTCAACTAATCGGATGACTAAATTGACCGTTCGTTCTGTGAAAATCCTCTGCCAATAACGTTTCTGGAATTTTCTCTCGAGCTCCCGTAGCTTGAGGGGTGTATTATACTATGCTACTATTTTTTAGTTTGCAGCAACGTAAAAGTGTCGATGATAAGTAATGTGCTCGGCAGGTGGTCGGCCGCCGCTCACCTACATACATGTTGTTGTTACGTTTTTAATTCTTTGCCCGCTCTAATCGGTCAGCGCGCGAACACTTCAAGCGTCGAGCGTACAATATCATCGACTTTGCATCGCCGACGTCATCGCGCTCGGTACTATCTCCCGCGTCGGCGCGTGCGGCTCCACGCCGCATCTATTACAGATAACGATTCTTATTGTTCTCTACGATCCGATAAGGGACACGCTTTGCGATGTTCGAGGAGGGTCTTAAAATGAATGTCATTCTATAAAGAGGTTTTCCAGGACCGTCGCCGGTGAAATATGTTCACGTCTCTACATAGATTTGTCAACGCGGAACATCATATGACTAAATCGCTGATCAAAATCACTACATACTTACGATCATAATATACGCGATGAAAGCTTCTTTATGAGTCACGTCGGTTCTGTGCCCTGTCAGGAATATTGTTACATCAAATTGAAATAGAACTACGGTCAGCTACAGAACTCGCAGCGGCTATCTGTCTAGTTGACGAGCCATTTGTGTTTCAATAAAGCCACCGCATATCTATGAATTACTTACACAGATTACACTTATAAGAGGTTTCGATCGTGACCCGCCATGAACGACGGGGCGAGCGGACCCCCGCACCGGGAACTCCGTGAGCTTGATCGACGTGACGTTTCGCGGCTAAATGATACTACAAAATAGGTAATATAACATACAATTACGTGGGAGCTGTTCAACCTTATACATGCAGCGGCGCAACTCGTATAACGTTTTTAAGGGTTTTAGAAGTACCTACCTACTTTAATTACCGATATTTTCAAAGAGCGCTATTTTACGTCATATTCTTACATTGCTGTACTTTAGCTCACGACATGAGTTCATGTGGCATTCACGGCTGATATGATTCTATGACGTCATAAAATGTACATTTATGTACCTACGTATATAAAATGCTAGTAGCTGAGAGTATTGCAAACATACTAGGCATTTATATACTTGCGTTATGTCTCGAAACGAAGGTTTTAATTGCATGTGATAATTAGAGATAACAATCTAACGTATTGTAATTAATTCCATTAGAAGCACGAATTATCATAATTACCGAACGCATGCAAAGACATCGTACCGAGAATTATTTATCAATGATGTTCCCACACGGACACAGAGTCGGTCTATCGAGTGAATACGCCGAGGGACACGCTCTATCGGAACGATCAATATTATGAGAACAGGTATGAGCAGGGCGAGGCAAATTGATAAAAAAGACGAATTTATTCCGAGAAGCGACACTGTAGTATTTAATACGCTTGCTGACCTATTCTCATTATTATCTTAAATATAAAGGTTTCCCCGGAGCGTTGTGATTTGGCGTTCTTCAAGGAAGGCGTGCGAAAGCCCTCCTACAAATCCGGCAACGCATCGAGAGCGCGCGGCTCGGGTTGCGGTACTAGTGAGGCCGCGGGTGAATCAAACTCAACGAGCGAGTGGGGTGAAATCGGCCTGGTCTCACATTTCGCGAAAGTGGTTATCAAAATGGGGGCGTTTGTATGGACTCGCTTACAACACGGATTCGGGTTACGTGAGTTGATATTGTTTCATTGAAACGGGCGATGCCTTCGAAATCTGAATTAATCGTGTAAGCAGTGAATTAATAATGTTTGAAGTATCGAAATAGACATCACTAAACTTTACATTAATAATGTATCATATTCTGGCCATTGGCGACAAAAAGGCGTTAAGTTCCACTGTTGGGCACGAATGTTTCCCATAACTAGAGCAGACCGGGAGCATACCTACTGCACAACCTTTTTGCGCGAATCGGCACATAGCATATCATAACATTTGTATAATAATATATGCGTGGGACGAAGTCGCGGGCAAAAACTAGTAAACAATAAAGTACAATACGATCAGAACAATCATGTGGGAACTACCCGTACGAATAATTGGTACTAGCCCGTATAAATGATCGGTATGTTCCTATTCCGATTAGCCGTAACTTTAGCCCGAAGAAATTAGCATAAATTTTATTTAAATACGAAGTAAACTGCCCGCCCGTCCAATTACTTCGGACGATGCGTGTTCAATTAGCAGCGTGCATAAAGCATAATAACGCATTCACGTGTTGCGCGCGAGGGTCACGAAATAATAGGCGAATTAGCACACGTCGAACAACGCTATACAAAGTAACATATACACATACGTACGTATGTTTGTAATTTTCGGCTCCTGTATTTTCGTTTTGTTGTACTGTACCGACTTTCCCGAGTTATTGACATTAGTTATATCGGTAAAATGATCAGGATAGCCCGTCTAATTGCGCGTTCTAAAACGCAACTCTGCACAACTGTCGTATAAAACGGTGACAATAATTATGCAAGTTTTGAAACAAGTGTAGACAGAAAAATTTGGCACGCGGTGCTTTCTGCCTACCCCGTTAGGGACCTCACGTGACGGTATGTTGTTGTCGTTGTTGTTCGAATCGAGCATGTTCCAAAGTGAGTAAATTGAGAAACTGGAATGCGAACGAGAGACGCACGGACGGCCAGTTTCATTATTGTAACGGTACGCGCGCCGAGCGGACAATGAGTAAGAAAAATTTCACTTTCCACGAGAGAACGCGCCTCTTACCTAATCGTGCTAATTGGCCACTTGACACGCGCCGCGGCCGTTCTGATGAACGTATGAGATGCTAGCGGCCGTCACCGGCTTCGTTGCTGCACCGTTTTTTCGTCTCCAATCTCGTAATGTATATGAAATAATACGTTGTGGCGTGTAATGTCCGTACGCGTCGACTGATATGACAGTCTTTAGTTATTTATCGCTGATTAATCGATGTTCAAACATTTTTTGTGTTCGTTGCATATGATAAACGTAGGTATATATTATTATAAAATATCGAATGGGCACGGACAGCGAAAGAAGCTCGGCGCCAATTAATACCGAAACGGAGCGGTCGTGAGTCCCTATAAATTGTAATGTTCGTTTGATGTTCATCGGAAAGCGCACGTCATGTCAAAAGGTCACAGGGCGTATGTCGTTCGGTCGTCGCGCAGTGGAAACGAGGCCATTGTTCGAGAACGACTGAAGGGGGAACACGAGAAAAACATGGAGACACTATTCGGGACGTCGACCGGGAGCGAGCGAGGGATGCCGAGTAACGGCTCGGAGATGGTGATGACGCACGAACTCGAGGAAGTGGCAGTCGAGAGTCAGGTTACCTGCCGGCGGCCCGGCGTCAATGACGAGGACGATTCATTAGTTGAGTTGCACGTGTGCGTCCAGTGATACGTATAGGATGCACGTGGGCCTCATGGAATTTAAGCTCACACGTTTGAGGATCACGCGCGGTCGAATAGAAGAACCTTCAATAAGATATGAGAGTACAACAGGTTTAATCATGTGCACAAAGAAATGTACATTCACACCATTTTACAAGGTGAACATGAAATTAGGGAAGAAGACCGCTTAGAAGTTCTACACTGGAAACGGTTAACTTATGCACAATGTGTCTCTAATTACCGCGATAAGCGTAGGTGGAGGTTTTCGTGATTCTTCAACGCGTCGTTTCAAAGCCGTGTGTGTCACCGTGCGCTAAAAACGAGGCCGTCGTTCGAGAGAGACGGGAACCGGTGTACGGAGAATCGGAGGGCGTTCGTTAGACGACAGTACGTGCAAAGGCGGTTTCACAGAGAAAACGGAGTGTCGGGTCGAAGGTAAAAATGATCCGCGACGTTCCGCGGCGGCGCGATCGGGTTACAGATCACACACGGCTTCTAGTGTTCGCTGCCGTGCACTGGCGGCGGCGCATTCGTTCCTTGCGCTATAAATAGACACGGAAAATAAACGTTTCAATTTGTACGACAGGCCCGACCTCTCGGTGATACTTACACCTGAACTGCTTATAAGGAAGTTTAGGGTTCGATTTCCACCCGCCGCTGTATGTAACGAGCACGAATATCTGTACTGCGTTTGGATGTGAAAATCAATATGGGTAGGCATGTATATAGATATTTACAGATGTATGTATGTTTGTTTGTTTATGAGCTGTTTGGATGTGGTATTCGATGTCTGCGTCGAAATGGCGGTGTGCGAGTTGCCACAGGATATTATTACTAGGTTCATGGGAACATAATATTAAAAGCATACGCGTCAAACCGCAGCTGGCGCATCGGGGTGTCGAGGACAGAGATTAGATGCGACGCTTGGGACAAATGCGAATTAAAGTAACCCTAGCGTTCCAAACGAACTCACCCCTTTCGACGCATGAGCACAAAAACAAATTGAAAAGACTTGCCTCAATTATTTAAGCATCGCGGAAGCTGTTGGCTACGAATAACGAATGAAATGTCTGCTTGTTTTTAACGTCACCCTAAATACTAGAGTAAATGCGTCAGTCACACCTCGACACCGTCATGCAAGGGGAAGCGACCCTCGCTGAGATCGCGCCGAGTACTGTATAAATAACGATCGCGGCTCGCCGTCACTTCAACAAATCGTCGCGCGACTACAATCGAGGTGTCCCTCACTTTCTAACGTATGTCAAATAGCCTAAGCTGGAACGAGACTTAGCGAATAAAACTGAAAGGCTTCTTTAAAGTGTATATTAATGACGCGGCTCATTATAAAAGTCAAAGAATTTTCCATAAGAAGGACAAGATTTAATAATAACTATAAAACGATTTACTCGCTTATTACTTTTTTAAAACGTAGTAAAACAGTCTTATAGACGGACGGAGAGACGGGCCGCGGCAGCGGTGAGAGCGCGCTGCAACGGTGCAGCGGCAGCGAGCGGTTGCGCGGCGAAAGCGATAATAACTCTGTAAGTGTCACGTGGGAAATGCAATACGGCTGCTGGGATGCAATTTTTATTCCCTTCTAATCACTACAGTTTGCACGAAAACAGATTAATACACTGTGTTCTTCTACCAATTATATTGTCATTTTAAGACAGCTCGTGAATACCGCTTAAATCTGATTGTAGGGTTGCTGTACAATAATTTTGTTAAAACTATGCACGCTCACGTCTCACTCAGAGTCTGTGTCGTGGTCGCTAAGTGAATTGATATATCATTATGTACATATGTACATTAATGCCCATGCGACCGATCCTGTTAAGATAACAGCGGCACGGCAGCGGTTAACTCGCCGAGCCAAGCCGATCGGTAACCGCGTACCTACGTGTGGCTGCGGCTAGACGAAGCCGCTCTAATTGTGGCCAGTTTTCCGACCGCCGATTAGAAGTCGCCGACCGAGCGATCGATTGCGAAATAATCCTCGCAGATTAATTCGAAACGCGCGTTCCGCCGGCCCGCTTTGACGTGCATTCCGTCGACCGGTGCGCATAGATTGTCAATAATCGTTCCCAAATACGATCACAACGAAAACATCATATCACTATTATCAACGTCATTTGATCATTACGGTTAAAGGTTAAATGGAGAACCGAAAGCTTTCGGTGATGAATTTGCTTGACGTATTCAACAGACGGGCGCCGGTGATATTTGTGGATTGAAAGGGTTCCGTTCGAGCGTGTAGCTCTATGAAGGCGCGACTAGGGGTGGCGCGTGCGATCTACTCGGCTTTCAAAAGCTTAAAAGGTTCACACAAACTCGCTCCGATTGGGATCGGCTCGCCATTAATTACTGACCCGTGACAGTGTCAGTGATTGCATAATAACTGCCACTGCCGCTTATCAGGATACGATGCAGAAGATCAGTGAACTCGAACAATCATGCGATCGGGTTCGTAACGTCGCGCGGACAACAACAATGGAGGCGAGTCATCGCTCTTCAACCTCAGGTCTCGCGTCATTGTTTCCGCGCTTCCCGATCGTCAATCGTATCCGTGATGACGTAATAGCCCGGTTCCTTCTCGTCCCCGATCGAGAGATCCGAACGATCGGTACTTCTTCTACCTTTTTTCAACTGTCGCCTCTCATAATTAGAAGACATATTTTTCACGCTTGGCAAGGTATTAATCGCCAGTCTCAAATCTGCAATTCCTGCATCGTACGCGAACAAAACTGGCTCAGGTACGTCTAGTAGCAAGAAGTTGACGTTGACGGTGGCGAAACTACTGTTACACCTAAATGTCCAGTTAGCAGTGCCGCGTCAACGACTTGTTGCGATCACAAATACGAGCAACGTAAACTGACTACAAATATGCTAAACATTTACGTATCAATGAGCTGGCTATACTAATAAATGCAGATTATTCCCTCTTCGTGGTCGGCACTTTGTAACTTTAAGATGTCTCTTTTAGAAATATTGCCATTCGCCCACTCACTCCCGTGGCGCATCGACCCAAGGCGGATCTTGGCCTGCGACACGAGAACTTGTCGCTTCTTGCTGCCATTGTATATAACATTGCTATTTTTAACAATTTACCACTACTCTGTACAGAAATTAGCCAGCAATTGTCTCGGTAGCATCGAATAGCGAATAAAACAACTACTCATGCGTCTGTCCCCATAAGTCACGTTCAATTCGCGCCATTAGAAGGAATTACATCAACAATAGACAATATATGCAACGTGTTCAAAAAAGCCACCAGTTACTGTAAAAGTAATAGATAATTTGGTTAATTTCCACACTACGACCTCGAGGTGTCGCCGCGGCGTTTGGCAGGCCGCCACGGTCGCACTTCGGGAGTGGAGCAATGTGGACCCGATTTTGGTCAACGAAGAAATTTTAATACCTAGGCATAAATTATGCGATAGCGGCGAAAACAGCGCTGTCGTTGCGAGCGGTGTTGGCTCGAGTCTCGTCGACCGCACGAGACGATGTGCCAAAAATGTTCAGCGAACGACCCGAACTTTTGACGTTCCTTGACGACGGATGGCAATGCAGCCGCGGCGAAATGAGGAGCGATTTCAAAGCGGACAGATACAGCGAGCTGAGAGCGCAAATATAGAATAGTTCAGAGTTATAATAATAGAGGAAAAATTTGCTACAATAATTCCGAGATGAGTGAAAAATAGACACGCTTAAAATACATTTTGTTATCGTAAGACGTAATAAATAATTGACGAATTTTGTAAGGATTCGTTCGGGGCCATCGTTGTTTCATCGCAATAAAATAATGAACAGAGATTTATTATTTCAGATTATGAGTGTTAGAACGAAATCGTATACTAAAATGCCGGTAATAATACATAATAACTAATTAATTTATAATAGGTAGGAGTGAACGTAATTAGCAAGAATAATTTAATTTAATTTATTCATGTTTTAATAGATACGCACGACGACGCGAAGACGGATCAGAATAGACAATTACATTAGTGCCACGAAACAAAATAAACCTAAAGTATAATTAATGACTTCAGTTTAATACGGAAGCCAATGCATATTTTATAAAAATACGAATGTAAGTCTGTTAAGCTGCACGTCATAACCCCTAAACGAATTTGATGAAATTTGGTAGATTGAATGTCCCACGGCCGGACACAAATTCCGCACGTACTGCGGGAGGCCTGGAGCGCAATCCACCACACTGCACCACTGGATTGTTATCAATATCTAACCATAATTAAACCTCGGCGAGAACTTTAAGCACGGAAATGCAGTAACTTAATCAGTATTATCAAATTGCATCAAGACTCGATGTAACGGGTGATCCTTATTTATTTCCAACGAGCATTCTGCGAGGTGGTGGTTGTGAACAATTCGGGCGTAGTGTACACTCGTGGAGGCAGCGATTATACAACGGCGCGCGACCGGACGCCTCCGCATTCCATCGCGCCCCCCGCGATAACTACCCACATCCCATCTGGACGCGCCCGCGCCTGCACACTGCAGAGGGTCCGCTACGCTCCTGACTGATTGACGCGTTCCATTGAGACCGTTATGCGAGACCGACGCGGCGAAACGGCGTTCACCATCGGCCATCGGCTGACGCGATAACAATAAATGTTTCAAATAATCAACACGCCGAACATACAGGAATTCGGAAGTAAACACTTGAAAACTTATTTTCATAACTTTACTATTTCATTCATGTTACTATTGTATTACATTATATTCGTTTAGCTGTATACTTATTCGTTTTTCTTTTAGTGCACGCACTATTTAAAGTTACGGTTTGAAACGGCCGGCTACGTTCAGTAGTGCTATCGCCATACTCTGGATTACAACGTGGCATTTTGATATATCTAAAGCAATAATAGGCATCGTTTAATTGTATTAACAGCACGATCGTCGGCACGAAATGGAACATGACACGAGGGCGTAGCCGTTACGTGATGGACGATGTAGATGACTGCGCGAGATCTAATCTCCGCGTCTGTCGCTGGCGGTAAATAATTACTCATCGCGCTTGTTATCTGCCGCTTTAAATGAAAGTGCTCGCGCGAACAATGCCAGACACCGCTTTGTGAAATGAGTTCTAGAACGAAACGGAATAGAGCGAGTTTAGTGTCGCCCGCATAAAATGAATTTCCGTTTTCTTGTGCACAAAAATAATATATGGGGCCCGACCTAACAAAGCGATCTCGTTTTAATTGAGTGTTTGCTACAGTCGCGTACATTTGTTTATTTAAGAGTTTACAATCTCTACCGGAGCGTACGCGCTCGTCGCAACGTCACATTGAACTTTTAATCGGGAACATTCCATGGCTCTCTGTTCTGCTACTTCTCCATTCTCCGAAACGACACACGACATGTCGACCCAATCGACCGAGTCGCATCGACGAAACTTCATACGAGCACATTTTCCAATTAAAGATTAAATTGGTTTCACATGTCAGTTCTAAATTTTGTCTTAGTTCACGTCTTTCCTAAAACTGTTTTAGCTCAGTCAAGATTAGATTAAAAATGCAATAGCTAATATGACAGCTACGCAGAAACTGCAAAAACTAAGTAAAATGTAACATGCTCTTGTAAAATGTAATTGTTAACAATTTCAACAAGCCAATAGTTTTTATTCCAGTGCGTCAGTAAGACACGTCTAGGATTATTAGGAGTAGTTATCTAAGTGAGATATAATAATGTATGACTGAATTGAAGTAGGACTTTGAACCTACTTAAGATAAGATTATATATTATGTATGAATGTTGAGATATTGGAATAACAAATGCAGGTTGCCGTATATTTTACGTGTACACATAATTATATCGAACCATACGTGTGTCGTTCGAGATCGTCTCTTGATTCGCAAAGAAATAGTCTGATTTTTGACTAATCTTTGAATATATAAACACAGAAACATACTTTAACTAATTAACCATTGCCTGGCCACGATCGATCTTCCGTCAAATTACACGACGGTCTCATTTTCAAAACCCTAAACGCATTCCGCGGTTGATCGATCTCGTAAGATTACTCTTCGAAAGATAATCAATTAAGTTTGAAAGTTGAATTTGTAATGAAAAAGAAGTGAAATGGATGAGATTAGTAAGCCGATAACATACTTAAAGGTTTTCAACTGTCACAATGAGAACGCTCAAGGTTTGTAATTTTTATTTTTCGCATTTTAAGAGAAGATCCGTAAGAGAACCCGCGGATGGAACGATGCCACGAATGATAATGAAGTTAAGGCCTAGCTTTCAGAAAATACTCGGTGTAGCATTTGCCCTACTCCTGCCATAGGATTGCTAATCATAAATATCTGTGCAATATTTTATATTACAAGTTAATGTAAAAGCGTACAAGGACCTCGAGGAGTACAACGAGAATGTTCAAGTGGAACTAAACTTGTCTAAAAACGACCAAATTAAACATGAAGTTTGTGACCTCGTGCTCACGCTACCGCGACGGCGATATGAACAGAAAAAGAAGTCATATTTGTTTTTTGTCTCTCTCCGACGAAGATTTCTGATGTCAGTTCTATTTTCAACAACCGGATGTCGAGGAGCTACTCTTTATTTCTAATATTTCAATGTTGTTTCGGTTATCTTTCCTCAATATAACTAGAACTTATAACTGTCATGATTTGAAATAAAAACTTCTTCGTAAATAATTACCTACTGTCAAAATGTAGATCGAGACCGAACCTCGATTGCAAATAAAAACCTATCCTGACGTAATTGGATTATCTTTAATGCTCATAAGCCCATCGAGGTCACGGTCGCATATTTTCAGCAGGCGACCACATACAATATACCGCCGTGTGAAATTACGGAAACTCTACTTTTATACCAATTTGGTGCCAACAATGAAACGTCGGGGACTTGGAGCAGGAAACACAAAGGTGACACTAAAGCCTTCTACGTTCAGCTTTGTGTTCGTAGAGTCGGTTTAAGTCGCAAATAACAAGTGTTGGTAGAATTAAAGTCCCAATAAAATCAAAACGAAACAACTAATCTAAGAGCGTGAAAAATAAGCGCACTGCCTCGAAACAGCTACGCGTATTACATACGCATGTATACAAAGTAATGACCACCGAAATTATTTGTGCGACATTTTAAAGGCTGTTTAGAATACATTTACCCGAGGAATCAGAAACAACCTGTATGTTAACAAACCGTAGGCACATGTCGAAATTAAAATTGCAAATGCTAAATTGATTTGTCAACGATAAACATCAGAATGTTACATGCGTAGATGAAACGTTTCAATCTAAATTTACTGGTTTTTCTGAGGTTTTGAGCAATCAGATAGAATTCATATAACAGATTACTTTACTAATTATCAATCTAGATAAGTTTTAATCGAAGCTGTACCTATCGTACATTAGTGCTTCTTTGAAAATACGAAAGTCGAAAAACCCAATTTATTGATGTGTACGCCAGCGCTGAACTGCGAATTACATCTGCCAGGCCAGGGTCTCGTATTTGAACGCAAATATGTATCTTTGTACTATATGTAGATATAACGTACCCGGAATTTTATAACATTTAATACAGAGATATCTGCTTCGCAAAATACCAATTTCTGTAAATTTGTATTTGCCAAGTACACAGCCTGAAAACGAACAATATATTACACTTAACGAAAATAAATTACTGCACGAGCTACGGCGTCGCTGCCTTCTAAGTATCTACTATACATATGTATATGAAGATATTGGAATAATGTTTTTAATAATAAATCAAATTATTTGAGAACAAAGTAACGTCGGTACAAAAAATTATTGACTTCATCCGGCATTATAAAGTACGAATGAATTGAATATTTATTGCGCAGTAAAATACGTGGCTTTAATTAGTCGTTAAACGAAAAAACGCAGAGTACCTACCTACAACGGCGCACGCGTTACGTAACTGCCTACAAAACGAGACAAACCAGTATCATCGGTGAATCGATTACGCGTGCGAACGAACCTGCTGGAGTGGTCTTGGAAGTTGCCGCCGTCGAGCAGGCGCACCTTGGCGAACAGCACGGCGGACACGAACGGCACCTCCGTCAACTCCTCGAGCACCGCCTGGACCTCGAACTTGTACCGCTTCTTCTTCATCATGAAAGGCGTCATACCGCCAACATCGGGCCCGAGCCGCCCGAGCCGCCCGCACCGGCGCACGCACGCCCGTCCGAACCGGTCCGATCCGGTCCGCGGTGGCTCATCCGACACAATAACACCGGCACCGCACTGCCACTTCACTGCACATGTGTGTCGTTACAACGCACGTGTAAATGAACCGATTCGGGTCAACGGAAGCACGAAACATTCAAACTCCTATCTACGTGGATATGTAAAGCGGCCGAGCGATCACTTCGGCATCGGCGCCGTCGGGCGTGCGGTCCTGTGCGGGGCGGCGGATGACTCTCATATCGGCCGATGTCGTTAGCCTGAAAACGAAATTGATCGTTAGACACGTTAAAACTAATCAAAAACTCATAACCGATAACTTCAAAATGCGTACGTATCATATACTCGAACTCATTATTGTATAAGATTATTCGTTAAGCGTACATAAGCGTCCACTTAAAATAGGTAGATACATTTAATATTCAATTACATATTTTCCTTTAACTGTATCATGAGTGCTAGTGTTATGTTTATCGTTCCGCTAGACTGCACTCGGTTACAATTTAAACGGAAAGGCGCGCGGCACGATGAATATTATGCACGTATACGATTAAATGGGGGGTTTCCATTTAAAAAGTTGAACATTTAAGCAGCGAAGCAGACCTATTTCAAAATTAATCCTCAAAATGAAACTTCAAATAGCATATGACCGGGCACCAAAGGCGGATGAACCGGCTTTGTGAAGCCGGGTGAGTGCGATCTTATTTTTTACGACTGTCTTTACCACTTCAACGATCTTTATGGAGATAGTCGTCGTTTAGTCAATTAGTTAACAATTATCCGACCTATACAAGTAACTGAATTATCTCTACTCGATGCAAATTATTCTGTCGTGAGTTAGTGTTCATAATTTCTATTAACCTCTTATACATATATGTGATAAAGAAGTAAACTTTCAGTTATATGCAAGAAAAAATTATGCTGAATACAAAAACTTAAATTCGTTCCTAACCCGTCCAAAGTGAGTGAAAAAGGATTTTATAGGGACGTGAGACGATATGCCGCAACAAAGTATTAACGGTCAAACGAGGGACATAAGATACACAATGAATTTCATTAGAATAACACTTAGCGATCGCGATAGACCGTTTCGTCATAAGAGAGACCGGGCCGCGATCGGCAAGCAAATAAACAGAGGCAGGGCGTCGGAAAGGATGCAGTTAAGTGGTGAGCGTTGTTTGGAGAACTGAATCTGCAATAACCGCGCCGATTGCTGCTATTACGCGATCGAGATCGACCTTCGCGCGCTCCCAATCTGCCGGTTGCGCAAGCGCAGCATTGACTTATTACAATTACCAGTCGTACCGCCGCTTAATCGATACCTACCTGCACAAATACGCTTTTCGTTGGACTTCGGCGAGCGAGTACTATGTTCAATATTATTTTTCATTTTTTCTCGAAACATTTCTGTTCACACAAAAGTATATTATAGAGATTTTCTTATGATCTCTTTGCGTACGTTATGTACATTTTGAATGACGACTACAATAATAGTATAAAGTTATTGTGCAACTGAATAGAATGACCAAAAAGATATCTTTTCAATCCACTACCTTTTTTTCTTACAAGTTGAACCGTTACAATATATATTATTGAAGTCGAACGTTATCCTCACAGAACATCCCAGTCGGAACGGAGCTCAGTAAGCGGACGAGACGCGCAGACAAGTTACGGGGGCCGCTACGAGGCGTAGGCATCTCTCTGTATTAACTGGCTGATATAAAACAGAGAACGAGTGCCCATTCCGGATAATGTTTACCCATACTTCGCAGCTGGCTGCGCGCCAAACGCGAGGCCGATTCGGTATCACCTTGGAAGTTTTACGGAAATTGTTCAGGGAGGCCGCGGCGCTTCTTCGCTAGGAATGCAGATTACGAAGTGTATTCTATTAGTTATGATGTTATACGATAGCATTATAAACGTTGAATTACGATCACAGCGTTAAAACACCAGACGAATCGGACCGTTTAATGTTTTTCATTGAATGTTGCAAAGCGAACGAATTCATTAAAGGCGTTCCGTTTTCGACTTCACAAACGGTTGCTATGGGTTTAGGGTCGTTATCGCTCGCGGTGCCGGGTGGCGCCGGCAGCGCCAGATAACATGCAAATAGATGGTCGCATTCGCACGCCAAATGACACCCCACCGCCGCTCGCCACGTTATGACTACATCGTAAGCGACTCGTTTAAAGTTAAACTCTTATCGACGGTGCGCGAGACACAGAAATTAGTACTATTATTTTTGTTGCACGAACGTAGCTTTTTCCGGCGACCGGAAGGGTTAAATGCGTGAAAAATGACTATAAATTAAAGCACATAAAATTCTCTTAAAGACTCATTTAAGATTAACTGATGTTAATTTTTAATTTAATTCATTCAATAAAAGTTAACCGACGCCTATTACATTTCATTGTCGAGCACGGCATAATAACCATTGACAAATAATAAAGTTTAATAAATGCCGCTACAATTTATGCTAGTAAAGATGAAGAAAGAAATAAAGGCAACTGAAGCGTAAAAACTAGATTATTTTCCTTTTCTACACTGCAAAGACAAAAAGCGAGGCGGCTAATAAGATACTTAATCTGTAATTGTATTCGACTCGGCTGTCGGAGAGGGCGAGTTGTAGCGAGAATTGAGAGCAATACGAACGAAACAAATAGCGAAGGAACATACAATTGTGCAGAACAATTGCAAACGGG
>DWEM01000390.1:0-19632 GCA_018245935.1 Agara belti belti
AGAGTGATGAATGTAGACGAAGCGCGTCAGGTTTGCAAGGATAGAGATATTTGGCACTCGGTGCTTTCTGCCTACCCTGTTAGGGATATTACGTGACAGTATGATGATGACTAAAAAGGCATCAACAACATCACAAGTACGACGTCATACATTTTTTCTGTTAAATTACTGCCTTGGTTGAGAGCATTAAAGGTAATTTTGACCACGTAAGAACATTATTGACTTATTACAACAAAGAGAATGAAAATTCAGTACAGTTCTGTACTATGTCCCTTTTATTAAATTAAAACGACACTGTAATAGTGATGTCAGAGTTTTGAAGAAGATATATGTATATTGATATTGATGAGAGAATCTAAATTTATGTTTATGAAAACAACCTTAAATATATAACAATCTTTTGATTATTGTTATAAAATAAGATAATACATTTATGTATAAAGTTATGTATATTCCGAACCTTTCATATTTCAAAATAACGAATTTTATATTATTGAATTCAATTCAGTTTACATTTTACAACTGTCCTCTACAATTGAAATTAAACAAAGCTAAATTACTTACGGAAAATTGTCCGGTTTCTATTTCAGTATTTGCAGCCTGTACCGGCGCCATTCTATGTATGAATTTTTAATATAGCGTAGGGCTGGTTGTTTTGAGGGGTTGTTGACTGTAGAAACACCCAATAGGAATATGATGGTATTAAATTTCACACCTTACACACATATAGATTTACAAGGTTTGTACAGAATAAAGTACTTTAAAGAAATAATTCAATAGTAATTATGTACCTTCAGTCATCCATCGTACTTGCAAAATCATTCTCACGTGCTGTAATGGAATAATGAGAAAGTAATGAAAGAGTTACAATATTTCTCAAAGGGAATCATTAAATTAATCTACGCGTTAGGTTAACTTAAAACATCTGCCTATCAGATACCTACTGTGTGTAACAAATGATAAAATACAACAAAATTCATAAAGCGAAAATACTTATGTTCATAAATCATATTAAACATAAATAGGTATCTGATTGTTAACACTTTGGTAAAAAATAGTAATTAACAAAATTTATAGCGCTGTACAGAGATGACAAGTTATAAGACATAACATAATTTAAATTGAACATAGTAGCGTTGGTTATGGCGTATAAATAAGTGGATTCTAACAGATTCTAACGAGGCGTGTAGGCCAGCTTCATATAAAATGGTGTCCGAGATTGGTGCCATGTGGCAGCCTGCCCAGCTTGGTGCAGTTGTGTATTATTGCTTAATTGCCCGGATAAGTGCCGCCACAATATTCCTCTGTGCTTTGTCTTCATTGAGCTTTGCGTTGTTGACCATTGGTTGCAGTGTGACGAACAATCATTTGAATAACCGATATACGTGTTTGAACAACATGAGATATTAAGATATTATAAAGATAATTTGACATGCAGGAGTTCCTAGATTCTACAACATTTTTAATCTATGTATACATATGAATAAAATTGAAGTGTATGTCTGCGATTTCAAAGTAATTGTGTTTTCTCAAGTGCTTATAGTTATTTGCATGATACTAAAACACAAACAAACTTTTTATATTCCTATTTGTCTGTATGTCTTTCTGATTGTCAGGGCTAATATCTGAAATGGCTGAGCCACTTTATATCCCGAAATTCAAACGGGGTTCGGTTTTAGGGGGTAAAACCGCGGGGCGCAACAGCTCGTAATATATATATAGATCACAAACTATCTCGTATAACTGTCATTAGATAATTATAAAACTATCTGAAAACATACATCCAAATAAAGTTAGTTGCCGCATTTCTACTATTCTGTAACAGGTTCGTACAACGGTGGCTAGTTATTTTTAGTACGTTAAACCACAGACCACTCCACTGTTTCAGAATGTTTATTTCTAACATTGGAACATTGCAAAAAAATTGTAAAAAACATTTTATTTGATTTAGTCCAGACCAGCAGAGGCGCAGTTTGTTTGTATTGCACTCAAGATAATTTCAAATGCAATTAATTAGGTTATATTGCAACTTTTCATTAGTAATATTTCCGTTTGCGCTACCATTTTCCCCGTTATAAATTTAACATCGAAGGAAGCTATCATTATACAATTTGTGTTGGACATAAATGTTTGTTCGCGCAGTGTTTAGTGTTGGCAATGCTTTTGACCACAAAATCTCCAAGTTGGCTTTGAACATCGTCTGTATACGTACTGTTAGACGGCACCGTATTTAAGTTTTAATAAAATATTTACTTGAACCGCTCTATTTATTTTATATGTTCATAATTTATTACTGTTACATAAAATACTTAACTTATTTTAGGCTTCTACTTCCCTTGCCTTTAAGGATATCAGTAGACCCCGAACAAGTTGCTATATTCCGCCAGCCGGCAGTTACGAAAGGTAAGAGAACTATGGCTGGGTAGTGATCCGACGCTATTAGGAGACAAGCTAACAAATGACCGAAATGTGAGGCTTATATACTTAATTATGGCCGATTATGTTATGTTGCTTATATTTGTCGATGTGTGCTGTCAGCCGAGATGACAATAAATTTACATTAGGTATTGAATTTGCTTGTATGTAACTGTACGTTATACTTTTATGATAATTCCTCAAAGGTTACACAAATATATGACCCTTCGATAGATGATAGATATGAGAGCCTTCACATATTCTCTGCCCCGGCTGCAGTATTTCGCAGCCAGTTTGATAAAATATGTACAGTTTAACCGGGAGTTTAATAAATAAATAGATAAATAAATAAATAAACGAATAAATAAATGATACCCCCTATACAGGTAGCGTTCGCTGGTAATCGGTATCAGTGTGCTTATAATTATACTAAACAATCGATACAGCGCTACGTGGAAATGCCACGATTAGAATACCATTCGGTATCAGCATTAAAGTAGATGGAATAAAAGATAAAAGGTTTCAACCCTGTACATGTAGGTAATTACTGAACGTAAGTTATCATTTCAGCGCGCGTAAATAATAGGTTCTGTCGTGACAACGACGTGGTAAGCTCTAATTTCAAAGAAATCGTGATTGCCTGTAGTTAGGGAGGCGTAGTTAATTCAAAGACATTTGCTTTATAGGTACATATTATTATATATTATTTCAATGGTGAAACAGCTGAAATTTTTCCGACCTCATTGCCAGTGGCGTATTTTAATAAAGTTGTCATATAATATTATTATTCATAGAATGATCACCAATCAAATACGTTATCCGTTATGCAAGCATAATCGTTAATACTCGTAATTCGTATATAATGTTTCATCTATTATTTCACTGTTTTAAATAGTTATTCTAAACAGTGTTTGTCCTTCCTCTACACTGAATTGCAATAAAAATACATTCTGCAATTTTCACGTAAAAACGTTATTACGTTATTACGTTTTTATGGTAACCTATTGGTTACTTTGGCAATTATAATAATGTTTTACTAATTACAAAGTCGTGCGATTGGTCCGACACCGCTAATTAAGTAATGCTTAGCGAAATTGGTTTTACTAACACAAAACACATTTTTATTTATTATTCACCTATTCAGACTACCCATTATTGTTTATGGTAGAGCATAAAAGTGAGACATGGATCTCTATCACAGGGAGAAGGTTGTCCAAGGTCCAGCAGTGGAACAATAAATGTGGGTATCTACTATGATTTACACAATATGGTGTTTTAATTTTTTTTTACTCATGACGCATACATACCAGATACCCACTATCAAAAATATGTTACCACACCGTAACTATTATGGAACTATCACCGACAAAGATATGGAAACAAACCGTTTGCGAGATTACAGTGCGTTATCAAATTAATGCAAATGTTTTTGATTTTACCGCTCGGCCAGTAAAATAAAAACGGTCGTAATATAATATATTTTTTATGCAAGTCATTGTATTATTAATTACTCACACATAACATCTGTACATGTAATTGAGAAAGAAAAAATCCCTTTTTATTTAGGTATATTGGTAGGTACAATAACACTGTGAACGCATATGCGGGAATTATAACCTCGCAAACTTATTATTACTAGACCGAAACATAAACAAACGTGATTTTCGAATCTCGCTTGACAAATAGGAGACAAGCCGCATCCTATTTGTATTTTCTTAATGGGAGGCGTACACAAAGAACAGAAAATTATACCACTGTAATAAACGCGAGAATAAGCACATATTACGAGAACCACCTACCACGGCGTCAGAAACAAAACAAGTAGGTACGCATTATAGTATTCCGGTTTGAAAAGTAAGAGTGGAAGTGTAATTGCTCGCAACAAAGATAATGAGCGTAACTGTTAAAGAGGATTCACAGTAATGACAGTCATAGAGCATAGAGCACGTTATATTCAGATAACAATGCGAATATTAAAAAGGTATAACGTAATTATAATGGCGACCAATAACTAAATAATGGCCGCGACGTCATTCGGCTCTCCGAAAATTTTTAGCGTTGTCGAAATTTTGATATAACAGTATCGTATGAACAAATTATAATATTATATATTATAATATATTTATTTACTACTTTCAACATAACTTACCTTAGTATGTTATAGTTACTAATAGTGGGAAGACACAAATAATACACGACAAGATAAAACTTCAGTCAATTTATATTAGAAAATACGGTTTTCTTCTTCCCTTCAAATAACATGACTGGGTAACTAGTGATTCTTACGTCAGTGTCAGTAGTTTTAAATAGTACCTAATATTAGACATAAAAAATAAAAAAACGTAAAATCACGCCTGTATTCCCCGAAGGGGTAGGCAGAGGAGTGTAGTACACCCCCACATTTCACCAGTTACGTTTAAGTCCCACAATAGACATACTTAAATATTTTAAATTCACTTACTCTCGCTATATTAACATATTTCTTAACAATATTCTAAACATTACATTTATTTGTACATGTAATATTACACTTTGGTGCTTGTTTTGATTCTGGATGATTTTTGTTAAATACCGACGATGAATAAATATGTTGATCGACATAAAAACCAATATTGTTTGTACTATTAGGGGTAAAAATAACAGAATGATTAAATAAAAAATCATCATCACGAAAAATATGCGTACCTGGATTAAGTGTTACTGATACTAGTATAAACCATTTATTAATACAAGACTAATGTGTTCATAAAATATTCTGAAGTTTCCACAAAATGACGGTCATGCTATTTTTTACGGCTAATATGTACCTATGTGATGAATTTAAAACGCAAATTACTTCACACTTCACAGATAGCTAACAATATCGGATATCAACAGTCGACTGGTTTCAAGAATGATACTACTTCGAACAAAAACGCTATTGCTTACTTACAGATAAAACACGAGCCAACCATCATGTACATAATTTCCTGTTAAGTCCCCCACAAAACAGTTTTCTTAATTGAAAAAAACATGCTCTTAAAATCAATGGTATGTGACTCTTGCAAGTCGTATACCGCTTGGGAGCAATTGGCAATATTATAGGTTGAACAAGTTATCTCTTTACTATAACGATGTAGGTACTAATAAAATCAACTTAACAATCTGCTTTATCGTAATGTATAATTGTAATAATTAAATAAGTTTGTAAATGAGAAATACATATATTTCAAATGCAAATATTGATGAAAATTCACTTTTATTATTATGGTATTAAGAATATCTTGAGATATGAAATCCACAATTCCATATGTGTGTAATATAATATTTCAGAGAGCGTCCATTACACGAAATATTTAATTAAGTATACGTCATATACGTTTTATAATACATACTAAAGTTAGAGATTGTATAGTCTTTGTCTTAGCACTAGTTAATTTATATCAGTTTTAAATCTAGAACTAATTCTTAAGCGAATTCTGAATAAATTTATTTTGTGAAAAACGCAAAAGATTCAAGTGTGGTTCAAAGAAGATTGCTTCACAGTCTCAATAAGTTAATATACGCTACTAAATTTGTCGTTTGTGGTTTCGATTCAACATATTATTTTATGTGAAATGTATAATATGGTCGAAGAATCCGATTGGACTTGTCGAGTCGCATGTCGATTCTTCATGCTCATGATATCTACGTGCGTTCGTACGTCGACATAAAAAAAATACTGGTCATTTTCAAGAGCCACTGTTCTGAACGGCTGTATGTATTTGCGGCACGTTTCTTTGCAATAACTCTTGTATCATATCGTATGTGCGAGAATTTTTATACGCATGTAATTGCTTAAATTAAGAACACCTTCCAATAATTATCTTATCTTCGGTATGTCGTTTAAGGAATCAAATTGTTGTAGGTAAATAGGCAGTGTGTTTTCAACCTAGATTATCCAAATATGAAGGGTTATTTAATGCAATAATAGTTTCCATAATTCAAAAGAACTGACTGTGTATGAAACTGCTCTTATGCACATAGCTTACACACCCGTCAGGGTTGAGATGCATTCATTGTCAGCACCTAATACCTACTTTAGTTCAGAGGCTACGTAAAAATTAAGTAGTGAAAATGAAAATTACATTTACACTCCATCCTGTCGTCCTCTCTATGATTATAACGATGAAATATCCAGACAATTCGAAATTGTCAACATTTCAAAACACAAAATCAAACATCAATACATGTGAGTTTCTAACTTAGAGTTACTTTTGTTATAGATAACATTTAGAACAATAAACCAATTTGAAACTGAACAGTGAGGGGGCGGTTTCGATTCAGGTAGCCAATGAACTCGAGCATCATAAGTATATCACAGAAGCACCTTGTAATTGTTGGAATGTCCGACTAAATGTATCGTTGGTAAAATTCACGAACACCTACTTAATTAATCAAAACACGAGCTGGGTGTTGAATTGCAATGAACGTGATGCATTATTGCATCGTGACAGCGACGCGTGCGACATTAACTGGACGACGCACGTTTGAACGTTTCGTATAGGCGTGGACTGCACAATGCAACGGACGGATTTTATTATACCATCACGCCAGGTCCCTCACGGGGTAGGCAGAAAGCGCCGGGTGCCAAATATCTCTGTCCTTACAAACCTGACGTGCTTCGTCTACACTCATCACTCTCTTCATGCATACGCGCCGGTTTCGGAGACTCTTGACTCCCCCGTCATTTATTTATCTACATGTAGATGCTTGCAGTGCTCACAGCGAGGCCAAAGCGCACTGCAAGCTAAAAATAATACACAACGCATAGCAATACATTACATAAATTAAACTTATATACTGGAATGAAAGCCGCAGTATTTTAAAAACATAGATGGGTTCATTTAGAACTGATCAATACTTGGTTCGTGAGCAATCAGAGTGCTTAGTAAGTTAAGGCCTGTTTGTGTTTTTGTTGCGAAATTGTTTGGCAATTATATACGTATAATGGATTCTGTATCTTGCAAGAAATATGCTATGGATATTGTCAGTTTTAAGAATAGGAATATGCCTAAAGTTAAAGAGGACGAAATCTTCTATGAAATATTAAGGTGAAGGAACTTGCTACGAGTACGTTTTACTTGCTTGAATCAGACTTCAAAATTCAGAGTTTTTGGAATTTTTGTCTAAATCTATGAACCACGCATAAATTAATTCACCAAATTATGACGAAATTTCCCATAAAATATGAGAGAATTTTCGTTAAGAACATGAATTCTTTTTAATCGTCGAAAGCCATAGTAAGACGTTTGCCAGGCAATTATTATTGCTATTTATAAATTATAAAAATCAAACCAGTCACACGATTTGCGGGGGAATCGAGTTCGACGGGCTTACCCGCTTTGATGTTCAATCGGGCGTCTAGAATAACTGGTCTGGGATAACCTCGCGCTACGTAAAACAAAATACCCTTTAAAGTGCGATAAAATGATAGTGTGGATACGAAAATATGCACCATGTTCGGCAATATTTTGAAACAATTTACGCACCAAAAACGCAAGGCATTCTGAACTTACTCGTAATTGTAGAGGCGGACGCGCGGTCCGCAGTGCGCTTGTAGAAATGTAGTGTCGCTCAGTCTTCGATAGCGTCATAAGTACAGTAGCGAATGAGCCGAATGTCTGTATCGTGTTACGTACCTACTCATTTACATCTTATGAATCTAGTGACCAAATAATTTAAACAAGACATTTAATTAAGCTTTTTTTATATAGCGTTTTAGTTTAATTTATCACAATGATATATTAATCTAAAATTAATTAATCACTTAATTTTAGATTCAATTAATTCTCGCCAATCAATCGATGTTCGCAGTGATCATCTATATCAATTTCGTGTCCAGGATAACAGGTTTCGTTTAAAAATAAGTATATGTGCTTAATATCATTACTTATCTATACCTATTCACTTATTTTTGCACTGTTTATCACACACCTATTACCTACTTGAATGTCTTTATCGTATTTTCTTATAGGCTACTAGATTGGTACGGGCTTAAGTATGTAATCTCCGTGCACAGAGAGCGCCAATATAAAGTACACTTTATGAAGTTTGCATAGCCGGCGGCTATAAGAAGTTTTTACATCGTCCGGTCTTAGTCATTTTCTCTAATGAAACAGTCTACGGTGTGCGCATTTGCAATTTGTTCTTAACAAAGTGCGAAGTAATTAAAGACGTGGGGACATGTCTTTTAAAAAGGCAGGTCGACTCTTTAAGTAGTCCGTTTCGAAGAACCAAAATTGAGACACTAAGTGCAGCTACCAGGTTATTCCATTATGTTCATTGCATTAGTTAATGGCATTTTAGTGCGTTGCCGTGTGAAAGTCCATTTGAATTATATTCAGGTGGTCATAGGAAGTCCTTCCGTGGACACGTGTGTCCGCCATTTACCAACCGTTCATCTACCCGCATTATTTTACTCGAGAACCGGTAATTTTAATGAAATTCTATACTAAAATGCAGCTGTGCCACACTCGGCTGGGTACCTACGCAGTGGCAGAATAAATTTCTTACACATCAAAACGCATATTGAATTTTTATGCGATATTTTTAATGCGAAAGTTATTGGCAATCGATTTTATCGATTGTGTTTTTAATTTAGTCAAAAATAAAGGGGCGGTCGACTGTTCCTTTCGTTGTCTGTATTTTATCTATTAAAATAGTAATGTGAAAAAGGGTATGCAATTACCGAGTAAGTACCTACTTCTAAGTTATAATATGGATTGCGTAAATTTTATAGAACTGCTTCAAGATATCATTACTAACGTTGTTATCAGGCTGTTTTGTTTCCCCGAGTTCCCATACGATACTGTACTGAACAAGGGCAACGATTTCAATGCATTAGAAAAACAAGTTTAGAAGATCGTTTCTGTTGAACGTTAAGCTGATAAAGCACTATTGAATTTATTTATATATTATAATGTTAGTGTGGTAAAATACGAACTGATTACTTTTATAAATCGAAGTTGAACTATTGTATACATATTTACCGACAATGATTTTATTTGGTTAATTTATTGTGGCTCGTAATGATCACGGACATCCGTATTGTGATAACAAATTAAATGAAAGTCAACGTAAACATTTATTATAACTAATAATTATGCTTACCTCTTATACGTTCTATAAAATGTTACTTTCGTAATTTTCATATTAAATTGTTTATTATTCGATGTGTCACAATGGGCGACACTTAGCGGCGCAATTGTTAGTCACTTGCGGGTGCATAATAATGCGATCGCTCGTAATTCACTGATGTTATTGAAACACAAAACGCAGTCTATATGAAAACCGCGCAGAGCGGAGCGGCTAGCGTTCACAAATTGCGAGAGATCGTCCACATCGACAAACGACTACAAATTGTGAAGAAAAAAAATATACTTGTTGCGTGTAATAATATGGGGGACAAGACAGGCCGAAGGTATTAGCATTCTGCGACGCGACGAATGCGACGAACAGGTATCCCACTGGTGAAGAGTAACGATTAACTATCGGCTAATTCGAAAGGATAATACAGACTTATGCATATTCCACCAGTCTCTTGGTCTATTGGTTAGACACGGTGACAGTTACACCGGAGATCATGGGTTCGAGTCCCACACAGTACAAACATTCATGTGATGAGCCCCATGTCTATGTATATATACATGTGTGTTTATCAGCTGTCCGGTAACCATAATACTGTCATTTAATTGCTTAATTTCAAATCAGATAGCCGTGTGTGGAATTGTCCCAATTACCTACTATAATATTGGTAACGCAATGGATTCAGTTCTATCGCATGATAATTTAATTGGTGTAGAGAAACAAATGTTGTTCGTCGAATATATAAAGTTTTCGTTAACAATCCACTGCACGTGATGTAGACGAAAGCTCCGCTTATAGTTTCGCGCTTGTTCGCAAGCAGTAACACAAGCAAGCAGACGCGGCAGCTCATTAAACCCGCAGCGTTATCTCCCTATCAGGGCCTAACCTTTCCGTGGTGAGCGTTATTATAACATTTAATATAATAACATAAATGATAATAAGGCAGCCGCTGTATGATAATTACAATATTAAAAGTATAAATAATTCAAAGGGCTATCGGCGGTGGAAGCACGCGACGGACTTCCGGAGACTTTGGTCTAATTAATGCGAGCCTCCTGCGCTTGACGAACTACGAAAATTATATGATTATCGACTAGGTATAGATGAGTTTTCCGATAGATTACAACAACAACGTTGAGCTTGTTGTTTCTTTTATACGGTGCTCAGTAAACAACTGGATGGTAGGTATTAAAACAATTACAACAAATGCCATCACAATTACAATGCCTTCATGACAGTTACTATGCTGAAGATAATACTCGTATATCTTCTTGTGCGTCTCGGCCGTGAGGCGGCTAACTTGCTCTTGATGAAGAGCTCCGTATCTTTTAAATTCAATTTGATCCTTAATTATATTCAATTTATTTCTTATTTTCAATGTATTTCTTTATGATGTAAATAAGAAATAGGTGTTATAGTGTTAACAATGTAATTAAACCATTTTATAAAGAGCTCTATCATATTTTTTTGTATCAACCGTGAGGTAATTAAACTGCTGTAGTTTTCGTACATCACCAATGCTAGTTTTTAGAAATAACTTTTGCGTGTCTTCACAATTAGCGGGTCGGGTGTACAAATGCAACTGAAATATTAAACTTAACAATACAGTTTTAGATATAACAATCAGAGTATCGCTAAACAACATTCAGAACATGAAATCTGACTTTTTTTAACAATTCAAATGTACCGTTTTTTTTTTCAAGTAGTTGCCATTACATTGAAGATTGCAAACATATGCACAGGTACGGAAATAAGTAAACATGTCAGTGTTACAACTTTTGAAATTGATCTCTATGTGTAACACATGACGGCTTACAATTGATTGTTTGGTAATGTTCTCACTTTTTGATCGTAACTGCAATACTAAGTAGCGTTTATTGCTTGTAGTTTGTTTTTTGCAACACTCTGTAAAGATAGCACGGTTCGTTGTTCTGAGAACAAAACAAGTTGAAATAATAATTAAAAATTGTTTTTATAACTGTTTGTTAATAACCAACGCTTTGACACGTAATACACACGAGAAACGGTAAGCTGATAAAAAAAAAGAAACTTCTCATTTATTTCATTGAAACGTACTACAACTTTATATAAGTCAAAATGCGCCATTTATTGACATCCTTATACAGTGGCTGTCGCCGCCGTATGCAATTAGATGAACATATGGATTACCTACTCCGTGAGTATTAACGTTATATTTTCATCAGACTGTGTGCTGGGCACCGAGTAATTTCAGTTGAGGAAAGATGAGTTGTTGAGTTCCTTTGGGGAATCCCTAGACGTTTGCTACATCAGAGGTTTGAGTGGAACCTTCGAGAAGGTACTAGACAGGGGTCAAGAGGTCGATGTTTCGAATCCCCAGTGATATTTATTCTAATTAAATTGATTGCGTACAAATAATTTTAAAACTTTATATTTGTTCTTAAGTAATATGCATGCAATTTTGGAGTTGATTATAGAATTTATTATAACGGAATACCTGAGACATAAGCTATCATGTGCCACAATTACGTTGTAGGTATTAGGTAGGTACCTACTGTTTTCCACGTTGAGAAATAAATGTTAAATGATTCTACCGGCTTCCGTTACGGGGAACACTTTTAAATATCTATAGTCTAATGTAATAGCTATATAATTACTAAGTGAGACTTTAAATTAGGATACATTTGTATGTAATTTAAACGATTCCATAAATAAAATATTAGACAGACTAATTATAAAGTGTTCGTCAATTATAATTATTATGAATTCAGTGTTTATACAAATATGTATGTTATTATGGTTTCGGTCAGCTGGTCTGTGGGTAGGACAAGTGTTTGTGGTGAAACATTAACTGTATACAATGCATTGAAGTAATCTAATAGACGTGTTAGGTCATATCCAATGTACGGAGCAATTAAGCAAACTGCATCTATTTATCAGTCTTGCTTATCAACTTGTTCCACTACTAAATAGGCCGGGATGCAATTTTCCAGTGGATATAATGAGTTTGTTAATGGCGTATGCGGTTTTTTTCACCGTATGAAATTACATCATAATCACAACGTCAAATCTTTACGAAATACTGTTTACAAAACCGAGTGCAATTTTTTAATTAAACAGTATTTCGTGTATAACGGTGAAGGAGATTTTTTTTAAGAAACCTAAACATCCAAGAGTTGTCCATAATGTTTATTTATTAATATGTACAAAATCCATATCTAAATAATTAATAATTAAACGAACTTACCTTCAGTGAAGTTCTATCGTAATTCATCTACATTAAAAATAAGAAATTAGGTAACAAATAATAATAATGATTCATTTACAAGATAACTTGATAGAAATTTAAGTTGCTCTTTACACGTAAGCCTAATAATGGATTTTCATTTTATTGCTAATTAAATTAAAGATACTGTAATTAAATGTATGTACACCCATCAGTCTGTGTGCGTATGCACGTGCTTAAGCGTATAAGGCCTTCTCAATATGACGGCATTGGAATAACAAAAAGGTTCAAAATGCCGATAACGATGAGATTTGAAATTTATGAATATTCCAATCAAGGGTTCATAATGTGTCGATCGGAAATGTGCATTATTAAATGCCTAACTCTATTAACAATGGATTGTACGGAATTTCTCGAAGCTGACTCCACTTTGTTTCAATTACCTATAACACTTTTTATGTTCCTTTTTACGTCGCCATGCTGCTCCACTAGTAGTGGAGATCCATTATTGCAATTACTTGAACGGAATAAAAAATATAATAGAATACTAGCGTATGCAATAGTTGTGCTCGTAAATCCATTGTAAGTACGTATTATGTGCATCTTTATAGCAGGTATTCAATTCGCATTGTATCGAGAGACGGCTACGATGTTTGTATCGTGCGTCTTCCGAGCGCTGGAACGGCGATAGCATGAATTCGTATTAGCTAATGTGGTCTGTATTATCTGATTTCAATGATTAAGAACAGCTTAAAAGTGAACTTAAGTTTTATACTTTCATAAATAAATTAATAAGATATTATTTTGTATGTCACTGGTTTTTTACTTGTTTCTTTATTCTTATTAAATTTGCCACTGAATCTTAGTCTTAGTCTTAGTCGATACACTTGACTTCACCCGAAAACACCTTCGCATTCCGGCCCGGTTTTAAATTTTTCGAATTCGTTGTGTCAACGAAATACTTACTTTTATATTACTTTTAACCAGTATACCTTGTTTCTTTATCAACTATAAGAGTTGCCGCACACTAGGCCACTAATGACCGCCACAAGCTAAGCACGACATTTTTCATACACGTTGAATGGTATCGGCGCAAACCACGTGTACGAGGGGCCGCGTTCGAGCGACAAGTTCTGTGCGGCGGCGCTTAACCACTAGTGGTAGCGTTAGTGGCCGCCACTAGTGGTGTAGTGTGCGGCGCCGCTAAAATTATAAAAGATTACCGATTCTTCTACCTGAATATCTTTTTAAATTGCGATATGAGTTCTAACTAATCTGTTCTCTGCTACCTATTCTCTACACTTATCTCATTATTACATATCTCTACATATGTATCTTGATATGGCTGCGCTGTCTACAACCCACTTAACAACCGAACTCGCCTATTTAATTTCACTAAGAGATAATAAGCTTACCCATTTCATAACTTTATATAATGAGAAACAATTAATCCACTCTGAGTCCGGATATTTGTTTTCTAATCAATATTTGGATCGATAAAGACGTAATTAAATACGTACGTTGGTGTGAAGCGTCGTTAAATAAATTCGTCTCCGATACTAACTTCCGTCTGCGACTTCGTTTGTTTAATATATTCATAATTGAGTATAATTCAATATGTTACACAAATACTTATACATAGGTATGTATATGCAACGAATTTTTGTTTTCAGTCGATTATTGTAGCTTCAAAATAGAAAATACTGCTTTATGATATTTGTCGTTATTAACTATACGTAGGCATTGTAAAATAATAATCTGTAAATATTTTTAAGAGTATGATGTGTAAAATTAATAATGCTTAATACTAATTACTATTTTTAATTATTAAAAGTGATGAAAAAATAAAAATTAAGGAAATAATCCTACCGAATAAATAGACAAAAAGAGAAATACATTTTAAGTAACTATCTCAATGCTTCAATAGCATTTATTATTCTATTTATACATATGTAATTCGTATATTATTTCAATTTCAAATATCCACAGACGACGAAAAGTTCCAGTTCTATTATAGTTATCTATAGATATGAAATACGCTTAGAGTGATAGCTGGAGCAAGATACCGTCCAATTAAAACAATTCCATCAAAATATTTTGTGTCAGGTCATTCCACCTGCCCCTTGATAATTTATTCATAACACGCCGTGAGGCCTCAAATATACGTTACATAAAACGCCTTTATACATAGATTGGTAGCTTACAGACAATTGCAATTTTGATATAGAAACTAAATTAAAACACGGATTTTTGTGATAAAAGAGGCATTTTTATTTATTTATCTTATATACTTACAACGGACTTATTTGTGTTCATTACCAACCAGAGCGGTAATTTCAAATTTTACGTCATTCTTAACACAAACTGTGGAATAAAATCAGCTGATTTATTAACGTCTCTCTAATAAACGAAAATAGCAATTAGTATCTAAAAAGTACATATAATAATAGAAACATTGGCAACCTACGTAACTCTAGATACACGATAACAATTTCAGTAAGGTTCCAACGAACAGTTTGTGAAATGATTTTTTTTTATCCGTAAGAAATTGCATTGTTAACGAATAATTTACAATACTGTTTGTAATCAGAATTTCTCTTTTATACGACTGTTATCGATTCATTAAACTTTTGTCTCCGCTCCTGCTTTTACCTTTAACAATTATCTTTTTACCACATCAATTCGGTTTCGTAAACAGTAATGTGCGCGACTGATGTGCGATCAGACATTTTTGCGACGATATTAATAAATCGTTCACAGCCACAGAGACACAAATGCAATTTCGAATAAACCGCAAAATGTGTAAAAACATTTCGCTTAAAAGCAAATACAATAAGCGTCATTTAAATAAAATAACATTTCGGAGAGTCTGCGGTTTTTATAGGTGGTCTTGGTCTGTCGTCACTGCAAAGTTCTGTGCGGTGCTGAACGTAGAGATATCATACTTATAATAAGACAGCGCGGGCAAATTTATGTGGTATTAAGCGCCGTTAAAGAGTCAAAATCGCTCGTGCAAATTAAACACATGGTGTACATTACCTCGGCGACCAGCGTACACAACGATCCGTTGACATATCGGCTAGTTTACACCGTCGAGAATTATGTCCATTGGCTCAGTCGTGCGACTCGATGTCGAACTCGCTCTGGCACAACTTACATTTTACAATAGGTATGGACCCAGCTTAAGATTTATCGAATGCGCGATAGAAATGGGAGAGAAGCAAATAAACGTAGAAAAGATAAGGTGCATTTTAATATTATCCACTCGGTTTGCTCTTGAACAGCTCTTCTATATTTGAACATACCGGCGACGATATTGATGTTAAACAATTGATATTGATGACTTTACGTAATAATCTTTTATGTTATAAAACGAAATCGATACTTTGATAATAACTGCAACATATCCATAATTGTGTTTATTAGACCTTTATAATCTTGGCACAAAAAAAGGAAGTATACATACACTGAGCGTCGTCGACGATTTTTGAGTCAATAAATCATTAGTCAACATTATCATTAGCCAAATTAAATGAACTCAGGATGAAAAATAAACTTACACGACGAGACCGAAAGAGATGTATAAACTAAGCTCGCGATCAATCGATTTGCGTAGGCGCCACGCCAAGTCTCGAAAAACACTGGACTGCATCGAAATAAACCAGAATATTATACTGCATGCAAACTTGCAAATGATTCTCTATAGAAAGAGGCTTCAACAAATCTCATTATAAGTTTGCGATTTTGTTCTAATCCGCTATGGAAATTAAATAAAATTGAAATATAAAAACTGGAATGAACAACAAAGTTATACGGTATACGTTAATTAATGGTCATATCTTTAACCTAGATCACTAGAGGTCAAACCCTGCTTACGATACCATACTAACCGGATAATTAGTTAGTTATAATTTTCGTACTTAAGAAAACAAAGTAAAGACGAATCCCCATTGTAAGTGTCGACCGTTGATACTTTACAACGAAGACCCAAAGAACCGAATAGGAAAGGTTAACAAGGTTGATATTGTGTGAGGTGTGGATGATGTGACGGTGAACAGCGGCCCGCCGCCTGTCGAGATAGCCATCGCTGATAACGCAGGAACGAGCCTGACGTGCCTCGTACACGCGTCACCTCAAGTACTTTGCGACAAAACTTTTAATACCCGTCAACAATTATAAATAAATACGCAAGAAGCAGAAACGTTTTGAATCAATTAACACTAATACGTTTCATTTATTACATAACCAAAGCTGAAGCATATAAAAATAAACCTTATCATTATAACCATAGAATTAATTTTACAATTTTTGTGGCATTATAAAGTCAATATAAATAGTTAACGTTTAATACTCCGAGATTTTTTTGAATTATTATTAAATAATCGTTATGTGGACGCTATTGTTACATCTTTTCTCCTAATATCTATCTTCGTACGAATGTTCGTTAAGTAATCCTGATCGATACTGTTAAATTTATTATGTATCTATCAAATCACGTTATAATTAAATATTTGACTATTAAAATTCATCCTAATTATACAAGTGTCCAAATTGTGGTTTAAATGATTTATTTTTAATATACTGATGCTACGAAATATACAATTACGTTGTGTGATATGCGTAATTTTGAAAATTGCCGTAATTTGTTTTATTCATCGATGCATAATTGTCTTTATTCGGCACGGCATTAAATACGAGGTATATTTCTTTGAATACGGCAGATGTAATGAATAAAAGAAAAAAAAACAAGGAACAGTTAAGATTTCATAAACCGACGTACCGATACGAATCTATTTAGAATACGAGAATACTAATTAGGTACAATTTAAATACCCGTATTTAATAACACGCCATCGAGTGTTTGTGTTATCGTCTGTACTTCCACTTACGGTCGATTGTAAACAGCTTTTAAAAAACTCCTTTGTCCCACCTTTATCTTTGTAGCAGGTAGGTACTAATTATATGTTATTATTTAATACAATGTTATTATATAGAATACGCCAGTCGGCCTTATGAACGATAATATGTGTTAAAACAACGTGAACAGTTAAATGGAAATTAACAAGTAAGTATATCGTTTTGTTTCGTATGAAAACTTTCGACACCACCTGATATTTAACTTTTTATTGTCCAATTATCCGAGGATACAGTGTTCGCTTGTGTTTCATTCATTTTTAATTACGAACTCGAAATTGACGTAAGTACTGTAATAGTAATGAGCTTATTACGATTGTGAGATAAAAGTATACGATGGATCAATGCAGTTTTGTAATTTTTTTAATGATACATTATCTCTTTACTTTATTATTGTATAACGTCTACTCAATGGTGTATCTTTTAACTGAAATATTAAGAATAAATAAACCCGTGACGAAGCATTTTCAAAGCTCGTTTAGCTTTTTAGCCTTCCCCGCTTAGTTGACTTGAAATAAAATTGTGAAATAAATAATAAAATAGTTACGTTATTAAAATTAATAAAGTACAATTGCAATTACATTATCTGAACTAAACTAGTTAACGAAATCACATCTACGTCATAGATTTACACGTTGTGATTTCAAGGAGATTTTGAATACTGGTTATTATTAACATTTAATTGGTTAATTATAGACCCTTAAAGAAATGTTATCTACGACATGCAAGTATATTATTTTTACATCGACACAATGATCGGTAGCCCGCGAGGACATTTTAATTCAAAATTAGGTAGTTACGGTACATTTAGAAGTTTTAACGAGTACAATAATTTTACGGTTTAAGTAATATTCAACTTACCTTAATATAAGACAATGTCTAAAACATAAAAACTCTGTAGCTCCGAAAATATTAATATTTCTTAAACCTCAATTTATGTATAAAAATTGTAATGAGTTTTTTTTCACAACTTCGTTTGTGGCGAGTTTATTTGGTTTAAACATTTATATCTATAAATCAAAGACATCGTCAACTATGTAGGTAACTAAAGTTCGTAAGGAGTCGGCAACGAAGTCGTTTAGTCTCTACGTTAATTATTTATTAATGGCATTATAATAAATAATAATTATTGATTTCTAATCTCTCACCGTACCGTGTCAATTTTAACGGAACAATGTATCTAAGCCGAGTTGAGGGAGTAACAAGTTGACTTCCTTAGTCTAAATTCGTGTTAAAAAATATTATACCTACCCACGTTTAAGGATCGTTACATTAGTTTTGTCGACGAACAAACTTCATAACATACCCACTCGTTTTAATTACTGTTTAATCCAAAATGCTATCAGCAAAACGGGAGCCAATCGAAAATAACGGAGAAATTTTGTATCATTATAGCTCGCCCCAAGCGTAAAGTGGCCAAAGACAATCCTTAATTCAAGACTCGCCCGAGGCAGTTTTTATTTGAGAATATTTTCCTAACTAATTAAAAGCGTTGAAATAAGAAAATAAAAACTCGCTTAGTTATCGAAGGCATCGACCGGCTTTGTGTTACGGCCACCAGGGCAGTCAGGGCGCTTAGCTCCAGTAATTAACTAAAATCGAGAGAATATACTCCCGCGCCGACGCGGACGCGCCCAACAAAGGATGCACAATTCGAAAAATGCATGTCGGAATAAGGACGCTGTTGCATAGGGCACGGCGACTCCTGTGGGGTCTTGCCAAAATTTTTGTCAAATAAAGTTTTATTTGCCTTTTTATTGAAAGAATTAAAAAGACAGCAGTCACATATTTGTCTTTGTCCGGCATGGTACAAGCTAAGCTGTGCCTGATATATTCGCTCTTACTTTTCTGAAAAAAATATTATATTAATTACACCTGACAATTATTAATATTCTCGCTGTAAATTATATAAAAAAATCTTAAATTATAAATTTATATATAATCGACGGGAATCGAAGATAATAGGTACAAGGTATTAAGATATTATATTG
>DWEM01000391.1:0-19626 GCA_018245935.1 Agara belti belti
GGTATCAATCTTAACAAACTCTGATGCGCAACAAAGTAAGCTTGTCAAGTTTCTATGATTGAGCCCAGAAAGAAAGCTGCCTTATGTTCGGTAAAGAAGAAAAATGCAATCGACTAGCATTGGAAAGCGTTTACTCAGATTCCGTCGAAAGTGTTCAAAATTTTCTATTTTTTTTTTAAATGGTAATAAAAATTCAAACATATCGAATTTTTGAAATCCTGATATTGCCGTAGGTTGATTAAATTTTTTTTATAACGCCGCTTTACTATTTCGTTACAACCCTTAATATGTTCCAAATAATTGATATTGGATGTTTTGTCCTCTTCTGTTCTTTTCAATAAGCAATTTCTTTATTGCCTCTTAATGACGTATTTCTAATTTTCGTTACGAAGCGTTACTTTGTAAAAGAGACTTGTCAAAAAAGTCAATGGTTCTCGCTTCATATGGCACAAAAATTTTGTTTTACATTTTACTAACATTAACGAACACAGTCAAACGTTAATAATCGCGTATATTGTATCGTGCGGTGTGACAGTACGTCGCGACCCAATTGTGTACCTGTCAGTCTGGCGGAAAACGAGTCGGTGACCACAGAGCAATGTCGATTTACGACAATAGATGGGTGTTGTGAAGAGTAAAAGCTAGCTTTCCAGCGGTCGGTCACCGCGACCTACAGCGACGACACACATTGAACTTGAAATCCTGCTCGTCATCGGCCGTCCTACTGTTGGTGGTTTTACCCTATTTTTTTATTACCGCAATTATTTTCTCTTTACTATGCGACTTGATTCTATCTGATATTCGTAAGCGTGGTTAATGTCTATGAATACTTATTCCGAGATTATTTTTTTATATAATCTTTATTAATTTTTTATATTTAATTGCGGTTTAAGATTTAACAAATTGTTACGAAAGTAACCATTAGTTATCTGTTTTTATTACGATCTAATGAAAGTTTTAAAAAATGAACAACTTTTTTTAAATGTCAAAATAATTTATTTTAAAATTACTTACATCCATATGCTTTGCATAGTTGTTTGGAGTAATATAAAGCGCATATTCCGAGCATTCAACTCGGCATAAATCCGAAGAGCAGTAAAGAATGAAAAACAATAACAAACTTCCCAAGTAAAAATTAACAAACAATGAAAAGGCAATATCTAAGTACTAAGCAAGTCACGATCGGCGGCTTAGCGAGACGAAGTGAGTGATACACGCAGCGATATAATGAAAGTAAAATTAGTCCGCCGAGGGCAACGACCTCCGTGACACACTGCACTTGACGGCCGCGCCTTGCGCACGCGGATATCGTTTTTAGCGCACTATAGAAAAACATCGAATTTGCAATTGAAACAATTTAGTATGAACCTTACAGTGTCGAACTATATACTACACAATTTATAAAGCTTCGCCTAATTCTTTCTGGTGCTCAGCCAAGGAACGGAAGTCCCTATTCCGTATCTTCCCGATACGTATAACTTGGAATTATTCAAAGCAAGAATAAATAGGTATTTTTAGGCGTCCCTTACCATCAGGTAAGCTCACAATCAAAGGCCGTATCTATACAAATAAATATAATTCGGAATGTTTGTTTGTAAAACCAAACATATACCAAAATATCTTTTTTTTACAATTTTTGTCTGTCTGTTCGTTCCGGTTAATCTCTGGAACGGCTGGACCGATTTTGACGAGACTGTCACTGGCAGATACGTAGCTGATGTAATTAGGAGTAACTTAGGCTAGTTTTATTTTAGAACTATATACAATGACGCGGACAAAGATGTTTATATGATAAATAAATAACGTACTATTTCTATTCTATTCGTCACTAAGCAATTGCTGTATAATAATATAAATTTTATACTATAAAATTCCCTTCAATTAATGTTTCTTTACCACTGCTCGTATTACCGTGTACTGTGCATATTGTGTACGTATCAACTTAAACGCCTTGTTAGCCTCTTGTCGGCATTTTCAAATACGAACACTACACGCCTTAATCAACTCGTAACAACTGACGGCGCATTAAGTTCGTCGAAAAGATGATTAATGGTCGAGATTGAACGTAGGAATCGGTGATTTGAAATTAATAGCCAACATTTCACTTTTTAATACCTCTGCGCATTCCATATATTTAGGGTGGGTACGATGTTTTGATAATTATTTCTAATTAACACCTGTCCGTTGATTCTTATCGTAGATTCATTTCCTTAACTGTCTCTTCCATAAGTACTTGATAGGGCAGCGTTGACAATCTGTGTAGTAACTTGGTGTATTCTGACAGTGATGTAAAGTAATAGCTGGATCTATCGATAGTTTGGACCTTCGGAATCCCACGCACAAATCTTTATAGAAGAAATAAAAAGTGTCGACACATCTTGGGTCGGTCGGTACTTTCTAATTTTGTACCCGGAGGCGAGACAAACGAGAATTATTAAAGTACTGACAATTCGTTAATACTAGGTTCCCGGATACAAAAAGCCATAACACGTTTGATTTAACACATCTGCGACCGGTCATATACGACAGTAAAACAGATTTATAGATAGAAGAGTTCGACAAGCCTGTCATTAAGAATGTGGCGAAGTAACATTCAATTAGCGTACAATTCATAAATTGCAAATGTAACGTAAATTGGCGATCAGCAAACTTTACCGCTTGAATACCTATACAAGTTCGGAAAGCAGAACGCTTCAGATGATTATGATTTAAATCAAATGAAAACCAGAATCATGGACAACTTTCACACGAACATTCTATTCGTGAACCAAGGAAATTCATCCAAGTGTAATCTAGTCAGAATTCGTACGAGCGACCCAGTATCTGCTGGTTTGGGTGTTGTCGCATATTTTCGACACGGTCTTTAACGGGTGGCATTTAAAACGGTCAGTATGTCGAATTAAATAACACTTAAAATATTGCCCACACGCGCTAGTGAAAGCTGACGGTGCTACAAAAACCGTAGTAATTTTCGTGTCAGAACAAGATATGAGATTTAATAAGTACCAGTATTGGAAGGTATCACGTCGTTTATTACTATTTTGATTTAAAAGCAATTGGTTGGTTTATCGAACGAGTCATTGACGATATAGTTTTACATTCTATATACTTTGTATAGTAAACATATTTGAAAAAAGCCTGATGTGGAACTATCATCGACCTGGCGGGGAAAAAATCTATAAGAATGCTGTTGGATCCGATTAATCATGTTACCCTTTTCCTTAATTATTTGAATTTCATTACTTAGGATGTAATATAGATTTTTTTCTATTTCAGAGTGGAACATTGAGTGATCAAACATCAAATGAGAGCGGAGGCGGTGGCGGCGGTCCGAGCTCGGACACTAGCAGCGCGGCAGAACCTTCAACCGACCAGTTGGCTATGGAGTCTTCGGAGAGAGAAACACCGAGCCACGCATACAATGGACCTCCACCGCCCGTTCCACCGACTCATAACAGGAGACAGAATCCATCACACCATCAGCCACACCATCCATTAGGTATATTTATGTAACTAAAATCTTTTGTAATGATGTCTGCTATGAATAGGTGAACTTCTTTTTACATTCCACTGCTGGGTACAGGTCTCATACTCAACCACGTTGTTCCAATCGGGATTGGTGAAAATACAGGTTAGAGGCCAACTTGTCCATCGATTTTTTTTACTTAAGCGTTATTATTGGTTCTGACAAGGTACTCAAACATTTGTGAAAATATGCTACTAGCACTCACTCGACCTAAAGCCGAACGCATCCACGACCCATTATCGAGTTAGTTCTACGAACGATGCATTAAATCCCTGCGGTCTCTAAACATCTATCCATATCTATGTCGCAATCTAAATCCTGATACACATTATTGAAAATACCTAATGTGACACACTCTTAGTTAGCAGAAACTCCCGGAAACTTATCACAATTTTATATTTTGCTTTGGAAGAGAAATGTAGGTATTTAATGCGTTTCTGTCAATATTTTCAGGTATGCCAAGAATTCCTAATCACCACCCTATACATTCGAAGCCTTTCGCTCTCGGACCACCAGTCAGCCATCACAAGAATGATATAGGATCTGGATTCAGGGGTCCACCGCCGCCACCCGCACCAGCTGCCGATGCGCAAACATCCGCCAGTGATAAAGTGTTTAGCGGCGCTGGAGATGTTTGGCCAGCACCCGCTCCCGATATGCCAAAAATTGTCTCCTTGGATGTAAAATGTGAAAAAAATGCAATGCGCGTGTTCCTTAGCTTTGACAAACCATTCTTTGGCATTGTATTTTCAAAAGGACACTATTCCAATCACCAATGCGTACATCTACCACCAAACTTAGGTAGAACTTCTGCTTCATTCGAAATAGGTGCTCATGCTTGTGGTACGGCTGGAAGCGGTGATCCAAGATATAGAGGAGATGTCGCTGCTGCTGGAACTTACTTCGAAAACGTTATAGTAATTCAATATGACCCGCAAGTCCAAGAAGTGTGGGACCAAGCAAGAAAATTACGTTGTACGTGGCATGACCAATATGAAAAGGCTGTTACATTCAGACCGTTCCCCGTTGATATGTTGGATGTAGTGAGAGCTGACTTTGCTGGAGATAATGTAGGTTGCTGGATGCAAATACAAGTGGGTAAGGGACCTTGGGCGTCGGAAGTATCAGGGCTCGTTAAGATCGGACAAACGATGACAATGGTACTAGCTATCAAAGACGACGATGCAAAATTCGATATGTTAGTACGAGATTGTGTAGCTCATGATGGTCAACGCGCTCCTATACAATTAGTCGATAGGCGAGGCTGTGTAACACGACCAAAATTGATGTCAAGATTTACGAAGATAAAGAACTTTGGAGCTAGCGCTTCCGTTCTTTCTTACGCCCATTTCCAAGCTTTCAAGTTCCCTGATTCAATGGAGGTACACTTCCAATGTACCATTCAGATTTGTAGATATCATTGTCCTGAACAGTGTTCGGATGGTGATCATAATATTATTGCTCCTCATGCAGAATATGGTCCACCCCAAATTGATTCATATCCAGTTGGAGCCGAAGTGAGAAGAGATGAACGCAGAGTAAGAAGGCAAAGACGTGCGACATCTCCTGAGAAAGAAGTAGGAGTGAATAGAGTCATACGAGTAGTATCTGCTGGCGATTTGAATTTAGATTCCGCTGAAGAAACAGCAGCGCCCAGAGTTATCCCAACTCCAGGTCTCGTTTGCATGACAACACCAGGATTTGCAGCCACTTTAGGCGCCCTTCTCGCCACGCTGATTTGTTCATGCGCCGTATCAGCCGTACTATTCTTTAAATTGCGCCCGATTACTACATTGAGAAAGAAAACTGCAGCCATTACAACGATAGCTCGACCACATCCGACGACGGGGCCGCATGTTATTTCAAAAAGTAGATTTTATTCGTAACACTGCCTTTATAATAATGTAATTTGTACATATTAGTTGTGATGAGACTGAGTATGTAGACCATGCCAATTCAATTATATTTTGCGTGTTATCTGAGTGCTCAATCTTTTAGATGTGTTTAGGACATTTCTGTTATTTATTAAAATTGTATCGTCGTTATTGAAATCGTAACTTAGATTTATATGATTGTGCCGTACCTAGGCTTTTTTTATTTCAATGTATTTCGTATAACACGTAGCCAAAAGACAAGCCAAGTTTCATTATTCTGTTATCGCAGATTTGTTATCCAATATTTGGAAGTAAATGAAATCACTCATGGAAATAGCATGATAGCATTAACATTTAAAGCGTAATCAGTATAGACACAAAATGTAGTATTAAAATATAGAATAGTACAATCTTCTGTTACCTCTCTTCAAATATTTATATATTTTTTGATATAGGGGCAACGGAAAAATTAACATCGTATAAGTGACAGTTAGGTGAACCGTTAGTAATAGCTTGAACTGTTTAAAGTAACTTGTCATTAGTATTAATATTATTTATTTTAGTTTAGTTCTCGATATAGTCATTACTACCTGTAATTTATTTATTTTATTTTATACCACCTGAGTACCTCCTCTTCTGTTTTTAATTTATTGTTTAAATGTTTTTTTTTCCTCGTAACAAATTATACGAAATGTTATAGAGTTGTGTAATATTGAACACCGCTTAATTATAAAGAAACCTTAAATATTTAATGAACTTGTTAATCGAAGATTATAATACCATGCGAATAAACAGCAAACTTGATGTTTGTAAAGCAAATACATATTTGGATTAATGCAGCGCCAAACTTATTAGGTAATCAAAATTGGAACTAATTAATTGTGAATCTTAAATGACATTTGCTTCGACGTATAGGCTCGCTGCGTCTTACTACATTTATGGCAAGTACGAGCCACTATCCCTCGTGGACTTGCAAAAGCAACATAGCTACACCTGTATATGCAGAATAACAAAAGTATTTGCATTGTTGCATTTAAGTGAACAGTTTATGCGAAAGGCGTTCCATCCATCCAGAGCGTAGATATTATTTCTATTTGCGATTTGTTTGAGTAAATTCTCAGGGTTCAAAACATCAATGGCAGAGTTATGGACTATTGTGGCATACTGAACGGCCTGCGTGCCTGACCAATAGAAAATGGGATTTTTTTTTTAAATTTGTGACAATACTAAAACTGTTAAAACATTATCGAAATGTCGAAACAAAAATATGATTACGTAGAATATAATATCTTCAAAAATTAAAAGTTACTTTCAAAAAAGACTGTGTTTATTTACTACCTGTTTTGTCACTTTGGACTTACATTTTATAACGGTTCTGAAATGAATAATAATCTGAAGTAGAGTAGAGCCTATTGCTTTTCAAATATCTTGAAGCTAGAAAACTGGTTTCACTTAAACATACCTAGCCTTTTAATAAACGTATTTTCACAAGTAACTCATAAAATAATTTAATCAAAATAAAATATATCTCAATTGAAAGATTATTATATTTTTGAATATAAAGACAATTCTAGATTTTTTGTTTCGTCTTGTGTTTGATTATGCAGCCTAAGAAATACCGATACACTCTTGTTTTGAATAATCCCAAGTTATACTTAAAAGATACAATATAAACCGGTAAAAATGGAACTCCGTTCCTTGGCTGTCCATTTGATTTTAGTATCTCTTCTACTACTACTACTACTGCTAATACTACTACTACTACTGCTATTGAATATTCGAAAAAGTTAAACCATCTGCGCTTCGAACACAAAACGGGTCACGACAAGAAGAAAATGCTTTTTTGTCATTGGTTATTGCTTTCATGTAATCCCATCTTAATGACTAAAATAATACATAAATGAAAAATAAAATTACCACGGTACTTTCATAATATAATTTATTCTATTAAAAGTTAACAAGTACTTTTGGATACAGTGTTTCGTAACCATACGGAGGAGATAGAATACATTTTTTTTTAAATTTATTTAAAACAATTAAACTTCCCAAAACGAAGTATAATTTAACACGAAACAATAAATACACCGTAACCATATCGAAGAAATAAAGGACATACTCATTAGATACATGTTTAGAAATATAAAAATAAAATTGCACTTAGAGATATTGCATTCTCATAAAACATTCTTATGAAATAATCGTTAAAATAAATGCAAGATTTTTGGGTGGCATTATAATAAAAAAAAATATTCAACACGAAAGATCGATAAACAATGATGCAAAAGCACAAATATATTTGATTTTTTGTAAAACACTAAAAAAATATGTTTACATATTTGTCGTGATTCGAGGTTGAGCTCAAATATAAATATAAATAGTTAAATGCAATCTTTCAAAAATGTAGTTGTATCACTGTATATCGATCCGTCGAAATTAAAAACTAAAGAGTAAACTTATAACCTACATTCAATCTAGTCGTAGATGCTAAATTAATAATGGTTATAGATTAATTTATAAAGTTAACTTTGAGCAAAATAAGAGCGTAGAAAAATGTAATGTATAAATATAAAATAAACGCTAACAATTATATGCAACGTGAAACGGAATCTATTATAAATTATTATTATCATTATAGAATTCATTGGTGTATTAACAATCATATGTTACAGTATTATTAACTTCTTAAAACTATAGCTACATATTTTTTGAAATATACATTATTTAAAATAACCGTCAAGTACAGTAATGACCATAGTTACCTACGTAATATATGAAAATAGTACACTAAACTTCACCTTCTACAACTGCCATTCATAAGTCATTTCTCATAGCAGTAAATTTTCTAATAATACAATAGGTTTATTTTAAGAGTACGCCGCGAATAAAATAGTAAGCAAAATACTTATATAATTATAAATTAAGAATGTTATGAACGATCTTTTCGATTATCATTGCACTTGTATACGAGGGAAATAAGATAAATGAAGATAAATTAAGATTTAAATTCTAAGATACTACTGTGCACGCGGCATTTCACGCGGTCTCCGCAAAAGGGCAGAACGTTATATAAGCAATTATTCATAATTACAAACATAATGAAACGAGGCATAAACGTCAAAGGCACAAGCGTTATATCGCTCGTGTTAACTTAAATAATACGCGTATTTTTTCGAGATTTAAGCGTTTTGATCGCGTGAAATACCGTCGGCCGCACGGCAAGCGCACTCTGTAATAACGCACATTTTTTGCATAAGAAATAAAAAGAAAAAACGTAAACTTAACTTATCCTAATGGCATGACTCGACGTTTCTCCTTAACAGCTAAACACAAAAACACGACAAACAAACAAACATTATAAATTAGTTTAAAAACAAGTGTGAGTTCTGTACAAAACTTACGTGTAAGTATAAAAATGTATAATATTCACAACGGTGAACAAAAAAAATATACGAAAATACTCAGGTTTCATAGGACTTTGTCCGTAGCACGACTTAGCACCATCGGTTCTAGCTCGCGTTCAGAATCATTAGAACGGAACGCTTTAGAAATAGTTCATTAAATTTCACTAATTATACGAATAAAATATAATATGCTTTAACATCTAATCCTGATTATATATACTTAATGACTGACCTTAACTTGAAGATAAGCATACCAATTCGGGAATCAGTTCGAAGCGCACACGCTAAGGGCAAAGCCAATGTTCCGGAACTTCGCTGACTCTATGTATGATTACGTCATTCTAACAACTATCAGTATCTGTCATTTATTTAACTAAGACGAAGGCCGTTGCATAGCGTAATACACAAAGCGAATATGAATATAACATAACATTATAATTTATTGTAACGGTTACAAGCGTCAAATTTTAAAGTGACACAATGTGACATAAAGGGCCACAGTGTCACATTTTGAAGTGACATTGTACAGTGGCTGTATTTGTAGGTGAGATTTCATACAATTAGGATTACGTAGCGATGTTAGGTTTTGTGTAATCATCTGCGCACCATGCGGGAGAGGCAAAGGCAGGGGTGACCCTAATTGATCACCCTGTCCAGTGCGTTTAGCAACCGGGTAGCTCTTGTGACGACAAATTAAGTCCTAGGGTTGCTTACAAGCTTTTCCAGGCAACTAAATAATGTCAATCTTACACGGATATTCTCCCGATAGTATTGCGGTATAGTGAAATTCTGGAGGCAATTCGTTTGTGACTGTATAACGCTAAAGGCTAAAAGTGCTGGCGTAGGAGTATCAGCCGTCGCGCGAGTGATGCGGGTGGGGCGGGGAGCCGAGCAGGCGCAGCGCCATCCAGGCGGCGAGCGAGTGTGCGGCGTGCGGGGGCGCAGGGGGCGCAGCGTGCGGGCCGGCAGGCGGTGCGGGGCGAGGGGCGGCGGTGCGCGCACGCACCCGCTGCAGCAGCACGGCGGCCGCCAGCGCCGCGCCGGCCGCCGCGCCCGCCGCCGACGCGAACAGCGCGCCGAAGCTCACCGCTCCCATGCATATTCCATAAACCACCTGAAACCAACAAATAAAATTATTTTAATATATTTCTGGCGCTTTATCGATTATTTATATCGAAGGGCAGCGGCGAACCACACTAGTACTGCGCACTACGAATAGCGTACAAAATATACACAAACAAGCTAAGTTAACAAAACTTACCTCTTCCCTTATCCTCCCGCTAAAGACGGTGACCGGCTCCCTTGACGGTCCAAAAGCGAGATCGGCTTCAGATACCACTTCGTATATTCCGGACACTCCCACGTCGGCGGATCGCGCGTCGCGCACCGTGCGGCGCTTGCGCAGGGAGCGCGGGCCCGCCACGGCCGGCCCGGGCTGCTTCGCCGGTACAACGCCGTCGCCCGATGGCACGGGTTTGATGTCCGCCCCGAAGTTGCGAGGGCCGTGAGGGAAGCGTTCTCTTTCGCTGAGATCGGACGGACGATCCTGAGAATAGTTTGTCATGTATTAAATAAAAATTTGATATATATCGTTAGTGACAAAAGAATCTTCTTTATACTAATGACCGTTCTGGTACGAGAATGAAACAGAATTTTCGAGACATATAGCTTATTTGCATAATTCTTCTTCATCTCCAACAATCCGATACATCCAATTGTCACATCAGACTTTTTGGACATCTTCAAAAGTCAAAACGTCTCTTTCATCAGGAGATAATTTTGAAATAGATAAAACACCACTTACCGTAAACGGTCTGGCCAGTGCTTCCACAAGTTCCTCCACGGCGGACATGCGGTCTGCATCAGCCTCCACCACCGGCGCCGGCGCCCGGTGCTGCAGTGGAGCGGGAGCCGGTACAGCATCACCCGACACTTCATCACCGAAAGCCTCTTCTAGAGGCAGACGCTGATGTTCTTCTACTAGAGTCATGTCCAATTCTTCCACAGATGTGTCGCTGTAAATTAAAATTAAATTATGAATCATCATAAAGCGTAAGTCCATCAGTCGACTTTTCTGTAAAGTGGCAGGTATCTGCAATAAGAAGCGGAACGTCGTTCAAAGAAGTTTCGCAAATATATTCACCCAATCTCATTATGGTCTTGATGCGTCCTGTCATCCTTCCTGTCCAGCGCGCCGTGCCGCTGCGGGGTTACGCCGGCCAGCTGGCAGTGGTCGAGGCAGCCGTGTCTGCAGATCTCCACTTTGCACCGAATGTGCACGCTCAGTGCATCCGGGAACTTGAACGCATGGAAGAACGCATACGTTATCACCGTCGCTCTTTCATCCGCTGCTTTCGCTTTCAGGAATCTAAAATTTCAGAACACTGCAGTTAGAGATCTGGTTTTGAACAGTAATGGGTGTTTTCGGAAAAATTCAAAAAAAAAACGTCATTTTATGCTACTTTTGTCACTCCTCACTAAGAAACTTATGAACCACTGGAGTATTTGTATGATATACATGAGATGTAATATGTGGTACAAAAACATATAGATTTATCCTACCCATATGACGCCAATATCTGTTAAGTTAAGATATTAGACCTTACTGGTCTTTCTTTCATTTGTTCTTTATGAGCTACAACTTCTCAAGAAGCTCCAATGTAACTGGTTAGATATTAGTCTACACCATTCGCCAATTAAGGGAACTTTATGGCGTGAGCTGCAGATATGCTCTATTGGTCGTATTGATATCGGTAGGTACTTTAATGGCATATAAATTATTATTCTTGTACATTACATTATAAATTTCTACACAAATCCTATGAATGTTTCCCATCAACATTCCACCGCGTACTCTCTTCAGATGGTAATATCAATGAGATTAAGCGGACGTTTTCCATTCTGATAACCCTTTACTGAGGCCCCGTTGGATATCTGAATCGACTTACGGGGCTGGTTGCGAAGGTGAAAGGGCAATTGCTTTATAGAAAGCTTCTTATCTACGTGGGAATCAAAGCCTAAGAGCCGAGTTGAATTCAGCTTTCGATTAGAATATACTAGAACGCCTATGATGTATTGTATTAAAATGCTTTGTTGTTACCGACTCACGTCTTTTAAATGAAGTTCTGATACAAATACCAGAAATTTTTCAGCATAAAAAGTAGCTTATATCTCTCTCCGCCTCATAAACTATTTGTGTGCGAAATTTCATACTAATGAAGTTCGTATTTTTTGTGGGATTAAAGCACAAACATCCAAATAAATAAACAAGTACACGCTTTTATGTCTATAAATATTAATATATTAAAATTGTTTAAACTTTGGCTTGAATGGGCGTTCAAATTATGCGGATAATTGGTAAAATCTCTCATCATTACGTTAATGGATGCTTTGTTAATGATAGATTTCTCTTCAAATTCTCTCGCCCACACAGCACTCGTGAAACATCACACAATTACACGTAATAAGTGTGTTGACTTTTGACCTGTGCAATGTTTTCTCGACTCGAGTCGCCAGCCAGATAGCCTTTAGTGGAGTACTGTGGGACTAAAATGGTAAAAGTTTCATCGCTATCATTAAACTGTTAACAGTAAATATTGCTTAAGTGAAGTAGCTTTATATATAAGTATAAAGCATCCATGTAATGGATCTTCATTATTTACTCCTCGGAACTAATTTAATTTTTTATATAACTATATTCAATCGTTTTATTGATATTTGCCACCTAAACAAGGGTCGCCGCCCAACCGAATGGTCGGATGACCTGAAGATCAGCGGGAAATAGCTGGAGTTAAAAGTAAGGTCGATTCGGAGAAACCTAAATTCGGCAATGGATTAGAAAAGGTTGATGAATACCTGAGACAATCTAAAAGAAACATCTCTTTTTCAATCAGCATCCAATTTGAAATTAAGCTAACTAGTCCTAACCGATATTAGTTACGAGATGCGTTGTCTATATTCAGAGAAGAGGGGGAAAGCCTAATATCTAATTACATACCGCACCCTTTACAGAATTCCATCACAGTAGAAACTTGGTTGGATCTATCTACATAAACATGGTCAAGTTATTACCTGGATATCATTTTGGGTCTCAGCACACAGCCGTATTCGTCTGAAAGTTGAATTATATGCCCAGAGCCGTCTGAAGCGGCGCACGATTTCACTCGCATGTCGAATTCACCTGTAATTTAATAAACACCATAATTCAGCAGCTATTCAGCAATGCGGTAACGGTTTTAATTCTATGTTTTGGCTTAATTATATCCAAAGAGACGCGATACATTAGAACTTAGCTGTCAAAAGTAACAACGTAGCTATGGTTGACGTTGATCTAACGTTACGTCTCGTTACGTTACTTTACGTTAGTCGGCGTTACTTAACATAATCGGAACGGTAACGCAAGTCCGTTCTATATGAATAGTAACATCATAAGAATATAGAATTTAGTCTTATTTGAACTTGGATCTGGCTTGATCGATCGTTATTTCATCATCTCAGATAGGCGTGTGTGAACTGTCTCAGGATATTATTACTACATCATAGATAACGAGTTTCGTTATAATTTCAAAATTGACTGACTGTATGCAACTGACTGAAGTCCTGCTTTAGTCAGGGATGAATTATTAAAATCAATTGAGAAAAAGTCCTAAATCGATTTAATCCAACAAAACGAAGATAACAAAGCTGTTGTAAACCAGACGATTAAACACAACATAGCTACAAGTGTCTTTATATCATTCGTATCAAATTAAACAATGATAACTCCATTAAACACAAATTGAATTTTTCGGTATCCGCCTAACAAGTGCACAAACCTCGTTAACCACAGCATCACGACCCAAAGAACACACAATATTACCTCAAACGGTTAACGTGTTTGACGTTAAAGGAAAAATAATTAAAAGGAAAAGTACAACCGCAACTCAGGAAGTGAATATTCCATTAGGGAAATGCGCAGTAAAACAAAGAACATAGTTGTGCTTTATACCGCAAATAACAGAATATGCAGTCTTTTAAATACCTCCTAGTCTGTTTCAATGCTGTTTCTTAGAAAGCTATCTTGTTTATGAAAGAAAAGAAAAAGAAAATAATAGTAATATATTGCCTATACATCCAAATTTAATAGGATTGCAGGACTGGGTATACAAATAGTCCAGATATTATATGAGTGCAGTTAATAATAGTTGTTACCCTTCCTGTTGGGAGTTGCCAACAAATGTCTTAATAATCCTGATAAGTGAGTCAAACAAGAGTTAATGTTACCATCACACGAGACTTCCTCTCCATCCAAGCAGGAGAAGGCGTGTATGGGAAAGAATAGCGGGATTTCATATTTTCAGATATAAACTTTTTCATATAGATAATTACAGAAATCCCCTGCAAAAGTATACAGTGATATTTATTTCGCAAATTGCGAAATAAAACAAATTAATTATATAATTATATAATTCAAGAAAATAAACTCGTTCAATAAAGCCGTTCAATTGCTCGAAGCGAATAAGATTTATCTTATACACCAAAACGTCGCGGCCGTCGCGATAACAATCATAACAATGCAATAAACGAACCTTATCTATTTCACGGACGAATAAACATACGATTCCTTGCACCGATACAGCTTAGATGATATCTCAACAGATGTTGATTTGACAGACATTAGAGCAGATGTAAGGATTGTTGAGATTTTGACTATCAATTTTTTCGCTCTAGTTTGATAACATCTTAAGAAAAATGTAAAGCTCACCATGTTTTCTGATATGCGTAAAATTTGATAAATTGCATTGGGTCAGCTTAGTATTCTACGAGAGGCCCTATTTTCAGCGAGGAACAATACGAGTTTTGCAATGAAAATTTCTTATCGTATTTCGTTAGCTGGCTGAAAGTTTAAAAATAATTGTATTCCAAATTCGAATTGTTAACATTCCAAACAACGAATTATGTATCTAATTCAAACCGATTCCAATATTTTACTGATAGATAATCTCAGATTAAAGTGACATTAAACTAGAAAAAATAAATTAATATAGGCTTTATTTTGTAACCTACTAAATATAAACTCCGTGCGAGTAAAGAATACAGACAAAAGGAACAAGGCGTTGTGTAGTTTAGCACAATTAAGTATTTCACTAGACAACAGCTCGTTAACAAGAGACCAGCATGCGGCGTACGTTTCCACTCAATTATATTATTTGAAGAGCTTTTGAACTCGAACCAAGAACAGTTTGTTAGTCAATAATTAATATACATTGCTCTTGCTGTGTTTCTCACGTTTAGATTTGCTTTCAATCAATCAAATTGCTCATTTAATTGAGCTGTGGGAATGGATTGTTCAGCTGTACCTACATATTTTGCCGTAACATCATTCAATATTCTGAAGTTGAAACTTTGTTATCTGTGTAGGCTTTGTAATCCACCCTTCGTAAACCTCTAGGTTATAATAAAGAGTAAATAAAAAATAAAAAAAAGTCGTTAACATTTCTGTAATAGTGTAGATTACGAAAGTTATCTAAATTTGTATTGAGCAAACATTGTTTTAAAGGTCGCGCCACACTATCCCCATTCCATCCTTCGACCACTCCACGGACCCGTTAAGCAAACTCATTCGTTCGTATTTGTCGAGTTTACTTTTTACTATTCTTTGTACCGTTAACGTGTTTGCACACTATTATTACCCTGTTAGAGACGGTTTTACGAGTTACGTGTAGGTAGACGGAAATTTGATTTGCTTGGCGAGGCGCATAGCTATTTTTAGTTAGCGGATCCCCTCGGAACTCGATACAAAAGTTCTATAAAGTGCATCCTTTTAATTTGAAATTAATTGAAGGGTACACATGAATTTCAAATGGTAACATATGAAATGGACCCGCAAACCGTATGTATAAAAAAATACTTCCTATAACTAGCAATATTATGAAAGCGACTACACATTTATTATCCATTAACGGCTTCGCCTGCCAATACAATCTGTTTATTGACCTTTATATAGTCCGTATGGCGACAGCTAAAAAGGACAGTTCAACTAGTTCAGTTCATACCGTTTATTCCAGTAATGGATAAATAATTTATCGATTATAAGGGCGTGATCAGAGCAATTTCAACCTGGACCATTTGACGATTAAGGTTACGCAAAAAATAAAAACAATTATGTATTTTTTATTATAAGTTCAATTTTATACGCATTATGCAAATCACCGAACAGAAGGTGAGCTTATCTTTTCAATAAAGCTTATGGTGCCACTTATATAATTGAAATCTTGACAAACGCTTAAAGGATCATTGGGGAGAGAAGGAGATTAAATTCTAATTGTCCGTGTGTAACGACATTTCGGTAATAATTACATGACGCTGATAATAATTGATTCCTACAAATTGTTCGGTATATTTACTCACGCAAATATATATGCTTAGAACAGTGATTGAGCACAGTCAGTAGTAAGTATAAAGCATATTATCGCAAGATCTGTGTGTATTTAAATTTCAAAATAATATTCAATTTTTTTATGTTTTTGCAGCTGTTTCGTTTTGAAAATCGGTCTCGATTATTTTAATAGTTCGTCCCGAAATTTGACATACTTGGTCCTGGCAACACTGGTGGTAGGGAACTTTAAGTACAGTGGGTTCGCTTGTAATCTATACGTAATTTCCGCTACGGCCTCGTTTTCGGAGGCTTTATTCAATTACTAATAAGCTAGTGTTTGCTCAACATCCTGCCTAATGGAAAGTGTAGGAGTAATAAAAAAGCTTATTCAGCCTTGCCTTGAGGAGTTAATTTAACGGTGGACATATTGACACTTAAGCACCGAAAAAAGCTCCTATGGATGACTTTAAGCCAGCTTCATTTCCACTAACACGTTGGCATTATTGAGCAATAAAGTCCACTGTAGGCATCACTCAACAGTGGACTGCTAATGGTTACCAGCAACCCACTCAACAACTGGAGCCATTACTTACTTCGCGCTACGCACTTAAAAGCTTCTCAAAGACGTGTAAACTATACAATACCCATTAAAACGGAACGTTACGAGAAATGTAAACAATTAAAGTTTACGACGGAACAGACGACGAAATCGAGTTTATTAATCGAATGGCTCATTTGTATACGCCGCCAATGGATCACCCACGTAAATCAATACAACATAATACAACTTGAGCTTTTAAGTTTCGTTCAATTAAGCTGTTGAATTACACATCTTCATTCGGCGAAATTATATTAGCATGCACGACGTTATCGCGTACTTAGATAAAATCAGGACTTTTAAATTTTGCATGATAACAAAAAAAACAATACAAGACTAAATGATGTATTAGTTCTTTCACGATTTTTATATCATCCGCGTCACATTTACGGAAAGCACCAAATTCTATATAAAAAATTAATGTAGGTACAAATTTTTTCGTGGGCTTTTTCTCCCGGTCTACTATGTATAACCCGAAGGGCGGACAAAGAAGAAAGATGACTAAAACATGTATAACCTTCATTGAGAGTAAGTGTGTATCTTATCTATAAAAAAAAAATAATAAAACAAATAAATAAAATTCGAGCATCTGTTTTTCATAATAAAATAATCGCTTTTTACTAAATGCATATGTATGTATGTTGTATGTATACACGGTACATATATCAAAATATCACGTTTTACAATTTTCGTCTGTCTGTCTGTTTGTTCCGGCTAATCTCATGAACGGCTGGACCGATTTTGACCGGACTTTGACTGGCAGGTAGCTGATATGATAAGGAGTAACTTAGGCTGCTTTTATTTTAATTTCAATTCAAACGCGAAGTCGCGAGCACGGTTTAGTAATGAATAAAACAATTTCAATACGACACCCTCACTGTTTTATTATCAGAATACCTATAACAGTTTGCAAATAATATATCAATTTATCAATGAGACATGAAATATGTCACACGTGAATTTTAATTAAACTCGGCATAAATGTACGTCTCGAATACCTATTAAATGGTGTCTCAATTAGTTCAAACGCGTGTTCATCTGTGCGAATTTACATTTATCGATACGAACGGCCTGTCCATATTTCATTAAGGCGTCATTTTTTAAGCATACGTGGGCGTATACAATCTAAAACTTGATATTATACATTTAAAGTGGCGATTCATTGACGAGTGTAATCGATAGATAAGTGTGAAATGTAAATTTTACAATAACAGCCTCTTGAAGGTAAAATGTGAAATATTTCTAAAACATCTACTATGTAGGCCGTTTTACGTGAATAAAAAACAATCATTCTATAGATATATTTGCATTTTTCTTTCTAAATCTTATTTCTTAGAAGCAATTAAAGTAATTAAGTGTCAAGACTCTCCGAAACTGGCATGTATGCATGAAGAGAGTGATGAATGTAAACGAAGCGCGTCAAGTTTACAAGGACAGAATATATTTGGCACTCGGTGCTTTCTGCCTACCCCGTTAGGGACCTGGCGTGACGGTATGTTGTCGTTGTTGTAATTAAAGTAACAAAATCAAAATAACCAAATTGCTAGTTTGACCCATATACATAAAACCCGTGGATATTAGTTTTTAGTTTCCAAATACGCTAAATGCATTCGCTGATCCATTGAGGAGAAAACAATAGCATTCTCAACATTTATACTCTTGCCTGTAATGGATAGAATTATTTTTATGGTCTGATAAAGCGTTGTATTACTCGTTAGTGAATCGCCGTGTTCTAATCATAAATAGATTTTTGAGCAACTTTATAGCTGTCATTAAAACTCATAAAACATGAGTTGCGATATAAATTGTTTCCTTTATGTTTTATGAAATGATTAACTAAATTCATTATGTTACGATTTCCCTTAACCGGTACATAGAGTGGATATACTTCAATTAATGAATATCAGGATGAACGAATGGTTACATATTTATACGTAATGTTGCTAGAACATAATTTTGTATAAAGTACAACGGTGCAAATCTTGAGAATTTGAAATCTCTACTTCTATTTATTTATTATCTTAGTCATATAATTAATTGCAAGGCAATGGCATAACGAAAGCAGACTTCGTCTCCGAAACATAATGTTTAATAAATAACATACCGGAAGAAACAAGTATTTTTTTACACTATGCAAGTTACAAATTTACTAGGTTTTTTAGGTAGAGTAAATGGGCATTTACTACGCATGCTAAGCATGCTACATAGTAGGCAATATCGCTTTTTGGTTTCGATCAGGCAAGATTTTGGTCAAATGCTGGCCTATTTCAATATAAAAAAAATAAAGTTAAACGACTTACCTCTATAGTCGTTGATAGCTACGACCAGGGTCAAAGTTGAGCCGAGAGGGACTATGCCGGATACCGGAGGCGCCCACGGTCCCTTGCCAGCCTGGATCTCCATCCAACAGTCCACGTTGTCTCCTACAAAGGGAATTTATTTTAATATAACCAGACGCTATTATAATCGTAACTTCGTGAGGAAAAACATGGAGAAGGGTTCTCTCTTCTCCATGTTTCCTGACATGAGTGTAGTCTGCCAACATTCACTGGGCCAGTATGGCAGACTACGACGTTAAAACTTATCTTATCCTAAGGGATAAAAACAATCCGTTATACATCACAAAACATTTGTGAGATTATTTTCGATGAAACTAAAAAGATTTACCTATTAAAAAATTCAACGTGAACATGTGATTTTAATTCAATTTAATCAGAATCACGCGGTCAAAAACACTCGTTTCAATGCAGGAATGTACATATCTGCGAATTTAATACGCAATTTTAAAAATACATACATATCTAATATATAAAATTCTCGTGTCACAGTTTTCGTTGCCATACTCCTCCGAAACGGCTTGACCGATTCTC
>DWEM01000392.1:0-19622 GCA_018245935.1 Agara belti belti
TGTTGCAGTATGGCTTTAGTCCGATAAAGAACACACGTGACAGCTATCGTGTGTGTCAAAGTATAATCACAGTCTATAATTAATAATGTTGGTGATTATGCCACGTAATGTAACATCGACCTTTCTTCGGAACGTAATGCCCATAAACAAGTTAAATGTAATATAGTTGCAAGATCCTCACACGTAACATACTGGCATTTCGCCCTATAATATCCCAAACCCCTTTGGGACTGAAATGCCAATGTATTATTTGAAGCTTATCCAATTAACTGTGATACTATGTAGTGTAATCTACCATTTTCATCATAACACACACGACCCATAAAGGACCAGCTCGTAACTTTGGATCCTAAACGGTGGTCAAAAACAATTGAATAAAGCAAATGGATGTTATGTTTTTGTTAGTAGTAAGCCAAGCGTAGACAAAAATAAAAATGAAAAAGAACCCAAAAAGCTCTCGATGCTTTGTTACATAGCGCAAACAAAGAAACAAACTGTAAAATATCCAGCGTTACAATAGGAATATTACAAAGAAGGGCGAAATATTCCTTTGTCTACATTTCATAAAAGTGCTCCAAATCTTTTCTGTTTTAGTCTCTAACTGAGTACTACTTTACATTAAACATGACTCCAACGATATTGAATAATATATAGAAAAAAAATCGGGAAACCAATTATATAGCTTTGTGTTTACCAACTTACGCGTTATTAGTCCGGATGCAGTTATATATTGCAGCTAATTTCAAATTAAAAAGGTGCATATGGATTTTGTGTCATGACCGCTACTGGTTTAACGCCCTTCAAACTTATAACGACGAATTGGTCATTAACGTGTACAATTTCTATATTTAAATAAATTCTACATTTACATTTTAGAATTTCTAGTAGTGACTCCGCGTCTGGATGTGTGCCCGGTGAATGGCAATAGGCTCACCACCTATTCCATTGTGGGACTTAAACGTAACTGGTGAACTGTGGGAGTGTACTACACTCCTCTGCCTACCCCTTCGGGGAATACAGGCGTGATGTTACGTTAAAGAATTTTTGCTTATGGTGTAGAGTTTCCGAAATATCCAATAATTCCAAAGATTGAACTTATCACCATTTATATTTCTGCATATTAAATCCTAATATGTGTAACCTTAATGCGGTTTACGATTTGCTGTAGATACTGCATTTTTTAAGGACTAAGAAATTTATTTGTTTTAAAGGAATGTTAAATTAAGGACATTAAGTATTTAAAAAATCAGTAAGTGTATAATAACAGAGATATTGGTGAAACAGACGAGCAATTTGTGACTAAATATATGTATGTAGATGTAAGCAATTAATATATAAATGATTGATTTGTATTTTAAAAATATAAATGATTACTAAAATAACATTTCGTTTTCTTATATATTTTATATAACACTATATACAGAGCAAATTAAATAATAATAATAAAAATAATTCAATATTAGCGGGACACTTCTCTCTGATGCCAAATTAGGTAGTCGAATGCCTGTGTTATGGTAACCGGACAGCTGATATACATACAAACATAGTATATAATAACTATAGATATTTTTACTACACCATGACACAGAAAAAACAAATGTGCTGATCGCACAAATGTTTGTCGCGAGTGGGAATCGAACCCACGACCTCCGGTTAACCACAACGAAGCCGGTAATCAGTGTATATAACATGACTACAAGAATAAACGTGATGTTTGTGTGAAGGGATAAAAGCGTGTTTGAATTGTTCTCTTCGCAGATTTAAGGCTAGTGACGCTGCACAACGGTAGGAGTTACTACATGTACCAAGGTCACACGTTCACGTTCTCGCGGGAGAATTTGACCGGCTGCCAGCGGTGGCGCTGCACCAGGACCCGCGTTTGCTCCGCGTCCATCATTACCTCTCAAGATGGTGCGTTGATTAAATCCTGCGGCCGACACAGCCACATGCCCCAGAAGTTCCGTGTGCTCAAAAACGGCAGATATGTTCGGATTTGATGTGATTTAGTTTAATGTAACGCAATACCAACCTGTCTATTACCTCACGGAGGATAAGTAAAGCTTGAATGTTGACATTTGTGTTTTGGAAATTTAAAATTTTTATGCATAGGTATATAGTAATGAGTAGGTCAATGTTAAGTTATCTCAATAAATAAAACACGATTAAAAAACTAAAACAAAAAATGTCGTTACTATATGCAGTGTTAATTAATACGTTGCTTCATACAGTCCTGTAATTGTGTTCTTGAAAATTGCCTTTAATGTATTTTATGCTGCATTTTTTTTATACGGCATTAATATAATAAATATGGCACGAAGGTCCTTACGTGCTATAGAGTACATAATAAGAAAGATTTCCTTTTCCTAAATATTATTCAAAACGAAAAACAAACACATGTAACTACACAAGACAGTCAATATTTTAAATATAATAAATTATCATACAAGTAGTAAAGTGATATTGTAAAAAAAAACTCCAATCCAACATACACTGTAAGTACTCGTACCTTACTATGAAAAAGTAATAAAACAAAACGAATTAAGTAATTAATGTAAATTTTTCAGTTTCCTTCGCCCAGTCCCAAAGAGGGGGTCGGTTGCTCATCTTTAAGGGTTACTCGTACAGTATGCAGAAGACCAGGGAGGACGTGGTCCAGTGGCGATGCACGATGGTTCAGCCGGGGACGGCGAAGCGATGTACCGCCAGAGTCTTCACCAATTTGTCGTATCACGTGCTAGAGAACAATGGCTCCCACATCCACAGGAAGCCGATGTTTATTAAGAAAAATAACAGTTTAATAAGAATATACTGATCGTATAAAGAAATTTTGGTAAAACGAAATGATGTTCAACAAACATAACTATTTAAACCAAAGCCTTTTTTTGTACTCTAGTATCGAGTAGGCTGCGTCTTCAGCCGAGTTGATAGGCAAATTACTATTGCAGAGTTCATATCAGATTTCTTAAGAATGCGCAAACTGGAAACTGAAAACTGAATGTGATAATTAAATAGGTAATTGGTATAATACTAATAGACTATGAGGATATTTAGGGTATGAGGTTTTAAATATTTTTTGATAATTTTATATGTATCACGTTTACCACGTTAATATACTCCGCAAAATATTTGTGTCGATTTATATATTGTCAACTTGGTCTACAAGAGGATGACAAAAAGTTGACAACATAGATGATACAGTGTATTGGATAGTACTTTATATACACGCTAAACCAGCCTGCGAAAGTCGCCGAACGAAACGAACGAAAGTCGCGTAGAATGTCGTGTCATCCTACGAAAGTCGTGTCATCCTACTTTAATAATTACGACATTTAAACTTATTTCGATATATTTCACCAAAACGAGGAAAATTTAAGGTCCATCGGCGAGGAATTTGAAACAAAGAGACAAATAACAAACGAAAATTTATAGACTGTTTAATATGTAGATATTTGATAAAGCTATACGTAACTGGAGCGAGATAGAAGATATATTTTTCTGATTGTTTTATATTGTGTATATGTGTTTATGTTTTAGTAAGTGCGTGCTTGTGTGTGTGATCTCGATGCAATGTGGGTGCCTCAAAATGTGACAAAACAATGATACAAAATTATTAATAACACTTTTTATTACATTGACAGTTTATTGTTCATTTCGAATATGATATTATGAATATTGTTTATTGGGCGTTTACAATTCTATTGTAACTTCGATTTAATCATTCCGTTATACGCTAATGATTATTTTGAGGAGATATCAATAAACTCAAATAACTATTTTTATGTGTCGTGTTCAATATTATTTTTATTTTATTTTGCTTAGTAAAATAAAAGTAATTTTTTTTTGTATAGGTACTGCAATCATTTTGTTGGCATGTTTAAAAATTGTTATGTTTTGCATGTGTGAAGGAAAAAAGTATGTAAACTTTTATTTTTTGTTTACGTGTTATGTGTCCGGTTCAAATTATTATTTTTATTGTTAATAAACAAAATACGAAAATTCATAAAATCTAATAATAAATACGTTATGTAATATGTCACGAATAATCGTATTACAATTTATTACTGAAATGCAATTTTCTTTCAAAACCTTACGTAAAACCCTCACGACTAAATTATATTCTACGTGGCGAAAGTCATTCAAAATATTCAACTTAAGACTCCAGTTATATTAATTACCAACTTTGACTGACGCAAAGAACGCACTAAATTCTTCGTCACTTCACTGCAGCGCAATAAATTTTATAACATTTCGAAATGCTCTCTGGATGCATTGATTGCCTCGTTTCCAATGAAGCGGATAATATAATGAATATTATAATGTAATGTTCATCATCACAATCATCAAACCGTATCTGTCCACTGCCGGACAATGACCTCATAGAATAATATTAAGTTAATTTGTATGCAAAACTAATCCAAACCATTTATTTCCAGGTTACTTGCTGTGGACGAAACGAGGGGGCAAGCATCCCCTTCTCCTCGTCTTAGGATACACGTACAGTTTCCAGAAGAAGAACGCTGACGGCCGAATATCGTGGTATTGTTCTAGAAGGCTCAAGGGGTGCAGGGCGTCGGCTATCAGCATTGGAACACAAGTGATCACGAATAAACCTCACGACCATCCGCCTCCGAAAAATCCGGGGCGCACTAGCGAAATGCTGCCACAGGATTTGTCATTTAGTAGTCAATTCCCAAAAATAGGACCTGTGTTGGGGTTGTAATAAAAGAACATTCAATATTATAAGTAAAATGTAGCTTATGAGCAGTTGATACCGATCACGTACGATCCTAACGTTCAACCTAAGTCTCAAGCGCGATCAAAGTCACGTTACTTGCTAGCAATGGTGATCGCGATCAGGTTAGCTGCTTTGAATAGTGTCCGCGGTCAGGTTAATTGTTGTGACTAGAGATCGCGGTCAGGTTAGTTTCTTTGAATAGTGATCGCGCTCACGTTAGTTGTTTTGAAAAGTGATCGCGGTCAGGTTAACTGCTTTGAATAGTGATCGCGGTCAGGTTAGTTTTTTTAAATAGTGATGGCACTCACGTTAGTTGTTTTGAATAGTGATCGCGGTCAGGTTAGCTGCTTTGAATAGTGATCGCGTCAGGTAAATTGTTTTGAATAGTGATCGCGGTCACGTTAGTTGTTTTGAACAGTGATTGCGGTCACGTTAAATGATTAGAATAGTGAAATTACGATTCAGTGGACCGCTATGTAGATATACTCGTAGGATTTCCAACAATTTTTTTTCTTTCAAATCACGAAACGTCCATAATACGTAGCAATATTGATACATGAAATGTTTATATTTCATTTGTAGGTTAAGGGTATGTGTACGTATGACAAATTGTTCTGTTGATAAAATACAAATACATTTAACAATAAATCAAAAGCAAATCTAATTGCATTAGTTAAATAGAGTGCTTACAATAATATTATGTGTAACGATTCATATCTTTTTGTATTGGTTAGGTGATATAATATGTATTTAAATAATCGATGGATTTAGGGTTCTGAAATAGTTGTGACTTAATTTTTACTGACGGTACTACCGCTTTAATGACAAAAGCCTTAAGTGCTCCGGCTTATTTTGTAGCAATCGAAATATCCAGTAGTCGTAGGTTTGACTAAAATAGAACACTACACTAGAACACTAGAACGCACAGTTTACATCGATGCCATACAACGTGTATGAATCTCAAAAAAAAATCTCGTCTGTAGTGTGTGGCCACCACTAGTGACCTAGTGTGCGACATCGTTAAGACGTAGACAATGACATACAGATGATATAACAGACGCACCGTCAATATGGAGCCTGGTTAGATTAAATTCGATTAAACTATTAATTTATATTAAATTATTACTTGATGGTAAAAATTTATACGATTTAGGCTGAGATTCTTTTTATAAATCTAATCTAGACAAAAGGCAGACAGACCTTTTAATATAATACATATAAGTTATCGTTTTAGTCCCTTTTAATGAATTTATTTTCTTGACATTACAAAAAAAAACTGTCCAGTAACTGGCCTAGAAATTATGTTTAATTATATTATTATAAGTTATATGAACTCTAATTAATTATTTAAATATATAAGGTTATTGTGCTGTTAGATTATTAGGAGTTTAAAGTAAACTCAGCCTCAAATTGTGTGCTTTAGTCTTCCTAAACAGTTTATTAAATGCAAAGTTTCATCACATGTAGTATGAAAAGTAAAGTGTGTGGGATGGGATAAAAAAAATCACATTTCGGGCGGTGACAGCCCTGACTTCCCTTGGATTGGCAATACCCACTTATCCGAAAACGTTTTCTGTCATCCCTAACCACAAAACATACCTTTTATTGTTCAAGATTAATCGTAGCAGTACGAATTAGTTAAATTGAAATATTATACTCGCGTATTGTGTTATAAAATAAATTATTTAATAATAGTTATTTAATATTACTTTAAGTATTAAGTTATAAGTCAGTGTTAATAAGCGAGTTCGGGAAATTACGTCTGAAACGTAAAATTCGGCAGTTTACATACCGTTACGTATGGTCAATATAATATTATATACCTAATATATGAAATAATAATATCTTGGACATTTTTACACAATGCCATTTTATTCAAAATTCCAAATGTTTATTATTGTATTGTATATAAAACTAGACCCTTTTCACGGGTGTGTACTATGTAACGTTGGATGAATATTCTGTTGACAACTCTAGCTCTATTACAAAGAGCCTTAGAGCAGCTAACAACAATCAGTATCTTCAATTTAGACGTGTTTAGGTATGGTTGTCGTTAACGCCTAATGTGGCGCATTATAGATAACGTAATATTAGGGATGCCAACTATAAACTTTACTTGTAAGACAATGCGATGTAATAATGCTGTTATTTATCATCTGTGATAATGATAAGTATCATTTACGTGTGTGATGTTTAATTATTATTATTATTATTAATAAATTATGATAGAACAATGAAATCGTATTATAAGTTACTTTTACATCATTTTTATCTGTTTACATCTCAGAACGGATCGACAATGTACCCAATGGAATAAGTGATTATGAAGTCACGATCAAACGCGTTCTAGCATTTCGTTTACGTGTTTCAAAAAATTTGTGAATTTTTGGTATGACGTGTTATGTGTGAAGCAACACAATACATAATACGTAGTAAAAAATACCCATTATATGCCAAATTTATACCTGATTAAATACAATATTAGATATAGGTATTGGGCCTTTTGTCGACTGATGTTGTGAGGGGTATTTTGTGAACATACCCCCGTATTCTTGGAGGAGTTTGGGGTCTGTTGGATGACGATGATGATGATGCAATCTCGCTCCTTGAGGGTTTATTTTATAGAGATGTCGGGTCTCCGACACTGATGCGAGGACATCGCTGCAGTGTATTGAATAACATCGAAGGTTGGCTATGAAATAACACTACCATCCTGTATTACATAGTAAGAATTGCGTCAATAAATTCAAACATGTAATTACCATACATTTGACAGTCGATATTATTTGTTTCAGGAACCCTAATTCCCTCGGGAAAAGGGAGGCATCCCTTACTCATGTACAAGAACTATACGTACACGTACAAAGTGATGTCCAGCAGTGGGGTGCTGTGGCACTGCTCGCGAAGAACCCGCACCGGGTGTAAGGCTTTCGTTAAATCGTTCCCGGACAGAATAGACGTGATACAGAAAGTGTTCGACAAGCATTGCCACGAATCGAAGTTGGCGAGGAAATTAGATCCGCGACTGAACCTCTATAACGATAAAATAAACCCGAGGTAATCATGACGGAGTTAGAGACGACGAGATTATAATTAATACATAATTGTTGTGTAATAAGTATACAATTTTTCATCATTTTCACGTGTCTTTGCAAAAATGTTATTTACTGGTTAGGCGGCGTTTATCTACACGTTAAGGGTGGCTCCAATGAGGAAATGATAGAATTATGTTTTACGGTAGTGTTCTTTGGTAAGACATATGGAGGATGGTTATATTCATTTAGAATTTCAAACTGTATAATCATACGTGTGACTCAACTTCACTTATCATACGGAAGCAACAAGCGAGCACCGAGGGACGTAATATTGAGTGTTCAAAGCCTATGGACATTAGCGAGCAATCTTAAATAAGAACTTTATTTACCTTGACATCGTACAGACGCATTAATGTCAAGATTTTAAAACGCCTAGTGTGTTAATAGCTTAACACACCCGTCAAGATGGAACGGAACACAAGAAGTGGTGTTGTTTAATGACTGACAATGACTATGATCGTTGACTTAATGATTATATTCTTTGCATGTGAATTTTTGAGGATGTATATTATTGAAAATGGTACAAATACGAGTGTCGACTTTATCAATATCAAACGATGCGAATAATATAGGTGAATAAGGTATTATTAAAATAAAAATAATGTACAAATAGTATGTAACTTTGAACTAATTTTCGATATATCTTTATAGTGTACTGTTTGAAAGTTATGACAAAATAATTTTTTTGGAACTAATTTCAAAAAATAACTACGTTGGTTTAGTAATAATATTTTATTGTTATTTAGAAAGTATAATTATGTTTCGTATTAGTAATTACGTTTTATAGATTATGAAATATATGTATATGTTAACATTAATATTAGAATGGATATCTTTTCTTTTTATCTCATTACATATTAATTTAGTTATAATACTGTATACAATAAATACAAATTAGTTTGTTAGTTTTCTACGAATATTGTAATTACTAATAAAACAGAATTCTAAATTTATTATTATACGAGTTGAAACTAAAAATCGCCTTTACTTAACCTTTGAGCACCGACGTTTCAATTGGCACTGGTTTAAGTTTTGGTGGACAAGTGCGGTTTGGATTGGATTGGATTGGATTGGATTGCAGACTTCACACACCTCAGAATCATTATTATATAATTTACAACATATTGTAAGGTGTGCATGCAGGTTTCCTCGCGATCTTTTTCTTCAACGTTATAGCGAGTGATATTTAAATTTTAAGTTCATTTCATTATTTCATATATAATGTAACATTTTAATTAAGTATATAAAATACTAATTGTTCATTTTATTTCATGATTCTTAATGTTTCATGCCTAACTACTACACTCTTTAAGAAGTTTATTTAAAAAAAAAGCATTTTCAATACCCTGCTTCTTTCACTAAGGCTTGAACCATCTTGAAATATCTCCATACCAAATGTCACCTGAATCGCTTTAGCGATTTTGGCATATATATATATATAACGGATTGACTAAACTCCGACAGGTTAATAACCCTGCCTGCCAAATCGAGGATTGTGATTAAAATTTCGAAATTAAGGTAATTAACAAATGTGTGAGGTAAAAGACGAGCATTCAGAAATTTATATTTTAGATATATACATATATACAGAATATATATAGTTACGTGAGGCATAGGCTATTTTTATATAGGATCAGATAACCACGTGCTATGACCACAAATACAGAGAACATGCATATATGTTTTTTTTTTATTTCCATAACATGACAAATAATCATAAATTAATCATCGAAAATTAGTTACAGATTTCGCGGTGATCCCAGGTCGTAAGTACCCGGTGATAATGGCGAATGGCTTTACGTACAAACGGTACAGAGCGTTCGCTACTGGCGAGATGCAGTGGCGTTGTTCCAAATGGCACGATGGGTGTCGCGCCACCCTTCGGACCAAAAACGAAGACCCTAACTCCGGCATTCGGCACATTGGCCAGACACACCCTCACGAGCCGCCGAATTACGTCAGATGCAGTGACGGAAGTCTCATCAGAGTGTGATGCCAATTTTCTTAGAAACCATTCAATAAAGTTGTAATTTTATTAACAATCACTTTGTGTTATGTTACTATATATAGGAAAAAATTACCGTCATACTGATCATGCTGAATGAAGACCAAAGATAGGTCCTGACGCTTTTTGCGATGTATCATATCTATGAAACACAGATGTTTACGAGCATAATTAATATATTATATGCATTTATTGAGTAAATGTTTCTACCCTAATGTTCCTTATCATTGTGACTGTACTTTTGTGCTGCAAATCTTGTGTTCACCTGAATAAATTGTTTTCTCTTTATATTTTTCTATTTCTTTTTCTAAGCGAATTATACCTTTTATAACATTTATAACAATATTCTCCCGGTTACTGATGATTTATCTCGATTTCTATTTTTTAAAACTGCCATGCCAAATGTATTAAAGAAAAACTTTTTTTTATAGCTGAACCCCAAATCCATTTCATCCCTAGCAAGAGACGTAAATATCCTCTTCTGATGTTCCATAAGTATGCTTACAGATTTCATAGAGTGACAGCAGTGGGCAAAGTACACTGGAACTGTACGAACAAAACATTCGGCTGTAAGGCTGTCGTGAATAGCAGGGATAAGGTATTTATGTTGGGAAGTGAGAAGCATAACCACGAACCGCCGAAATATTTACATTCCTTCCCTTTTCTTTACCTTATCCGCATAAACATTTTGCACTGTTATATATATACCCATGTATTAACTGCATATCAAAGGTGAGTTTTAATATTGCTGATTCTAAGATCTCTTTAGAATTCCTCTGTAACTACGAACTATAGAAACTCTGAGAAAAATGTTGGCATCCCAACTTTAAAGTAGAACAAATTTGATTTAAAATTATATTTTTTTTTGTAAAGTACTATGTACGTTCATGGGACATCTTCATTTAGTAAAACATGGTTATCGTTATTAACGTAACGATTTCGATCAGCCACTGATAGCATTGTTTTGTTTTGCAGTGTTTTTCAGGACATCCACTAGAGGTACCCGACAGCTTGTCGTGGACGGCTACTCCTTTATCTGTCGAAGTTACTGTCTCAACTACATCAAGAAAATATGGAAATGCGCCACAAACGCAGACTGCACCGCCAAAGTTCACACGATTCAAGACGAAATCGTCATCTTAAACAATGATCACAACCACCCATCGCACGAAATCGGTCACTCGGTGGATTGGAAGCTCGCACGCGTGTCATCTTATGCTCATCTAGTCACATAAACATAATATAACCACGAGCCCTTAGTCTAATATCTTAGTCCACTGCCACGTTTGATTAGTTCAAATAAAATACACACATACACAAGTCATTATTGTTAAGTTTTTTTTTTAAACGGTACTTTACAATAGACTTTAATCTGTGAAATGCAAATCACAATTCTCTTCGCATCAGTACGGATTAGGGAAGGTAAAATGATGTACCTACTAACTAAGAAAAGTTACATGTTTTAAATAATGCTCTAAGCTTGGAAGCAAAGCACTAGTATCCACGACGCGGTTGTAAATCACAAACAATATACAAAGGTAAGCGATACCGTACCGCCCACTTGTATGAGCGACCGCTAGTGGAAAACTTTCACTAAGTTTCGTGCTTCGGAGGCCACGTTGGTCCAGGTTATCTTTGAACCTCGTCCTAGCTGTTGGTCCAGATTATCTTTGAACCTCGTCGGAGACTTTAAAAGCGATTTCAAAAAATCCGACAGACCGGTTGGCACTAGCCCGTGGTGGGATATGCGCCAGGCTTTCCTGCCCAGCAGTGGGACCCAAGAATGGTTGCAACCTAGCTTAGAAATTTTCTGTGCTATTCATCTCGAAAAACACACAACAACAACGCAAAAAATTATTGAGTAAAAATCGAAAATGTCCATGATTTTACGGATATTACAGGAGTGATTTTATAAATTCATATTATTAGTCGATTGTATTTTAGTTAGTCAATTGCATTTTAGTGCATGGTTCATGAACGTATCCCTTCCTATCGCATACATTCTTGTCGCCGAAAATCCAATATTTGTGATAAATAAAAAAATGATATAATCTTTTTGGATTATTATTTTGATAAATTCCTAAATTTAAGAACTTTACAACTCAACTTGAACGTTTTGGTAATGGATTTTTTAAACTATTTTAATGGTATCCGTCAAAAATAATTGTGGTGGTAATTTGTGTAAGCTTTAGATTTTTTTATGTTTTAGTTTTTTTTTATCTCAAATGTCGCAAACAACTTTTCCACATAATTACCTTTATGATATATAACAATTGCGCATGAAAATTCTACCTTACCTGTATTGCTAGTGGTTAGTTAACTGTCCATCCTTTTATTATATGGTTCAGACAGATATGAAATATTTTTTCTATGAAATTTTGTTGTTGTATAATAAATGATAGTGTTATTTATATGTACGATTGGTTTCCATCAGCTCAGATTCTACTAACGGCTAAAGGAGGGCAGGTGCTATTATTGTATGGACACCGTTACCACCGCGAGTATGGTACCCAGGGGCGGAGCTACTGGCGATGCACTAAGAGAGTTTCGTATGCGTGCAAGTGCAAGGTGCGAATCATCGATGGAAGGATATTCACCATTGGAAAACACAATCATTAGTGTTACATGTTTAATAAGAAACAGTAATTTAGGTTCGATATTCCATAGACATAGTTTCGGTTTACTGGTGTTGCTGCGGCACACTTAGAACGATTTGCGCGGCGATTAAATGACTGACCGACAGATTGACTCACCTACTTAGTAACTGACTGACTGACTTTATGACTTATTGAACTGTAATCAACTGTAAAGAGTTTATCGCCAAAAATATGCCATTGCATTTATGTAATCTATGTCTTAGCAATTTTGTTTTTATCGAAGATATTTTCGTCATACGATCGTTACTATGGACTTATTTTTAATCAATTTAATTAAGGATAACTGATATTTTTAAGACAAAATTAATAAATATTTATTTTATTATTTTTGATATATCTCTTTAAAAAATTTAATGAAGTTATTGATTGTTCACTTAAAATATTGTCAGAAAAATCATTGTCGATGCTCATGCATTCATAATTTCATAATTAAGTAAATCGTCCACAGGAACAATAATTTGAAGTCATCTTGTGTATATTTATTAATGTTTCGGGCAGTAGAGTTGGATGCCCTTAATAAAGATTATTTTTGTCAAAAAATTAAGTTCTTTTCCACAATATGTAATTAGGTTTCGTTTTATTTTCTTATATGTAGAAACAATGTATATGAAAGTATTGATAAGGACATTTTTAAATTAAAATTTCTAGCCATAATAGTTTTTTTAATTCATAGTTCTTAGCTCTATATCGATTTATTATGCACAAATAGCGAATTTAAACACGTACTTCCGATGACTTATAACAATTTCTACCGAAAACTAATATTTTTGTATTATCCCCAGGTCGTTCAAATAATAATAAAAATTTTGATACGGGTGCAAGAAAAATTATAATTGATGCAAGAAAAGATATAATATCCGACAATTGTTCCGATGATGACGTTATTGAAGTAGTTAGAGATGAAGCTCCAATTGAAATATTGTCTGATGGGGAAGAATTAGAACGAGGAAACACATTACAGGCAAAAATAGATACACCTCATGAGCCTTTTCAGTTTTTGTCCCTGTCTAACATATCGAATACGACGACTGAGAAGAACGAAATTATCACCAACAATAAAGATCCGTTAATAAACAATGAGAAAGCTTACGAGTCGTCAAGTTTATTAGTATTTGCAATCGGATCTATCAAACCTTCCGAGTTCGATAATAAACAAAACGACAGTGCGACCGAGGCCAACGATGAAAATTGTTATGTTAATGTGACTGATGATCCGATAGTTAATAGAGATGAAGAGATTAATGACCTCAGCATCCCCGCAGACGAACCGCAGCAAGAAATGCCCAATGTCACGTCTATGGCATCTGACAGTACTCATGACGATAATAAAACCTGCGATGGGATTATAAATGAAACAAAAACAGATAAAGTATAACGCTAATCTTCTCTTTCCCGTTAGCCGTATTGATCTCCATTAGATGCACTTTACAAATATAAATCAATTGATTTTTTTGTATAATATTATTATTAAGGTTTTATTTAGGTTGTATAACTTAATGCTAATGATGATAAATAATATCAAAGATGATAAGGATTCTATGCGACTGAAATACGGTTTGGAAATCTTGAAAAAATGCTTATTTCAATTGCCATAGAAACATACGCACATGTGCTGGTAATTGTTGCTAAATAGCGCAGAAATTCGATATCCACTCAAGATGTTCCTCTTTAGTTTTAATCTGTGATCAATAATAGAACATGTTATTGGCCACTATACCTGAAGCCCGTGCCTCAAAATCGTACTCCTTAAATAAAGGAATAAAAAATAAGAGGAATATATTTTTAGTAATGTTAAACCCTAGTATAATTCGTAAAATTTAGGACACCTTTAGCATCCTCGTAATTGTTATATGAACAAACATAGATTAATTTTTCGTAATATGAATTAAATTTTAAACTGTGTAGAGCTTTTTTCGATTAAAGCTGTTTTAATGAAAACTTGTTTTTAATTTTTTTATTTTATACAATTTAAGTATGTATATCAGTTGAAAACCCCGATAAAAATGGAAAAAATTACGAAATTTAAAAAAAAATAAAATGTAACAAAGAAGAAATACCTATTTAGTTTTTTCAGAAATGTATTGGTTTGATCATTACTCTGTGTCTTTATCGGCATAGCGTGGTACGATATGGCGGATTGGAAGTAAAGAAAAGTCCAGGCTTGGAATCAGAAACGGAGATCTTCAAAGACCAGAGTTTGACGTTGTGTTTGATTAGGACTTACAAGCCCTAAGTGTGGTAAAAATTGTAAAATTTTATTTTATTAGTCATACTATGGATGTTACAGATGGATTAATCTTCTATTTACTTATAACATTGAAGCACTTACCCGTTTGACCGTAATGAGAATACTTGACTCGCCGAGTTCATTGCCCTTAGGAAGCCCGTCGACGTTTCTCGTTCCGTCTTTACAAGATCAATACCTGTATTACATTTTGTATTTAGAAAGCTTTTCATTTGTTTTTGTTTTACTATTACAGTTGCGGTTTAGAATTCTACTCCGAAATGACGGGTTTGAGGTTACTATTTTTATTCTAAGAGAAGACACTTTCCAGCAATGAATAACTAAATCATCAGAGTTTTGTCGTACTTTATTTTTATAAAAAAAATAATTATTATTACTATTTTATAAGTATATAGCAAAGCAACTTGGTGAGGTAAAAAATAAATACATGATTGAATTTTAAAAAATATCGTTTTTGTAGATCAAACGTTTTTTAATTTGCGTGTGGTCTCACGGTAGCCCGTAGTTCATGCACAATGAAATACTTCTTCGTCCGAATCGACTCGTCTTAGATGGGACAAGGAGTTTGAAACTAGGCGGACTATCTTCGAATACGAGTTCTCTAATTAATCTCATTATTCTTGAATTGACTCACTTAGTTGACACTTAGTCAGAGAGTAACAAGTGGTAGTGTAATTGCTAAGTTACTAAATTCCAACCGATTTTAGGTCCGCACATCATCAACTTCGTCACGAACTTCAAGGGGCGAAGAGTGTTAATGGTGGACGATTACCGGTTCATGAAGCACTACACCAGCAAGGCCGGGAGGATCAGATGGAGATGCTGCCGCTCCTACGCCCGCTGCCTGGCCATCGCCATTACGCAAGGGAACAGTCTCATCAAACTAAACAACATACACAACCATGAGAAAATTCTGAGCATATAGAATTCTTAATGATACTCATTCATTAATGATCCGTAATCAGGAAACTCCGTGGGGTCTAGGTTTGGACCTGTCATGCACCTCTGACTTGTTTTTATATGCTTTTTCACTGTATTTTAAATCATGCAGGATATTATTAAAGTATTTGTAGTAGCACGAACATTTTTGAGGACAGTAAAAAAAAAAAATTGTAAATAAAACTTTTTCTGTACTTTTATAGGAGTTTAGATACAGATTTTATAAAATAATGTAATGTAACGTCGATGTAATAAAACAATAAATTGATTAGTAATAAGTGGTAGTAATATACTACATTTTGATTAATAATTAATTATTAAAAATAGTTGTATCAATTGTGTAAATTTAAGGAATTAATCTGACACTTAATTACGTATTCTATTGTATTGTGATTTTAATGGTGTGTCTAAATTACCTTAAATAGACAGATATATATAACTTATAATAATTATTATACATTTGTACTCATCAAATATTTGTCCTGGATAGGAATAGAACCCACAACCCGTGGCTCAAGTGTCAGGTTCTGCCATGAGCCGCTCAAATAGATCGTCACAGAATTATTGTCAAATATTACAATGAGGCTTATGCTTTGTTTAATTAATCAATAATAATAATTAATGTTTTATATGTAGTTTTACGAATATTACGATTGCGCACTATTTTCTTTCGATTTTATGATTTTGAATTTACAGATGCTAAGTTACTTCCTAACAATGCCATCTCGTTTAGAATGTTTAATAAAATTTGATAATTCAGACCTATAAATAACCATGAGCTGCTGTGATTTCTGGTTTGTCTGCTTGAGTATCATTTGTTACTTATGAAGGGATATGTAGCATCCATATGTATGATCCATTTGCGAGACATAGCGTACTATAACCACTGCTTGTCCGTTTCCAAATCCATTGGCGATCAATCTGTCTCTTATTATTTATTTTTGCCATCATAGCTCGTTTACCATATAATAATTGTACAACATAATATAAAATAAAAACAATTGTAAATAACATTAGTCATTAGTCATATCTAATTAGTACGTAAATGTTTTTCAAGTATTACTTTTAATTTGTAGTTTTTCCTAAAACTATATTTTTGATCACATTTAATGTTATTATAAGATTTACTTGGTCACCATATCGTCTTATTTTATATTACCAAAATGTGCTGATGATTAAATTAATTAGATCTGAAATTACATCAGGCTTTATTTTTCGTTTATTATACAGCGAGTTTTTTAAGGATGAGTCTGTTGTTTTAGAAAATTTGATTTTTGCAACGCAACTTAAAAATCATGAAAATTTCGGATGTTGCAAGCAATGTAATTTTAACTACAGATAGCACGAAAGCAATGACCGCTTAGTGGTTAGCGGACATTTCAGCAGCCCTCCAGAGTTATGGGATTAATATTATGATTACACACCACAACGAATAGTTATACTTATCAATAACTATTAATAATATGTGTAAATAAATTTCCATTAAGATTTGTATCTTTTGTAAAGGTATCGATATATTTGCATAACTCTTATTAATTAGATACACTTCCGATTAGATTCAGTACAGTTCCAGTACAAGATATTATTATTAAAATTCTCTTTAATAATACCTTTGCAAGACTAGCGTTAGAATTTCGACCAGCTCTTTGCTAAATCCCCAATGTGCTTTCAGCTCAATTCAGCATCGTGCACGGCGAGGGATACCCGAAGCTTTTAAGGCACGGCTTCCTCTACAGACCGCACAACGCGTACCGCCAAAGACGACTGCAGCTCTGGTACTGCAAGTACAGGAACAGCCGACGTTGCAAGGCAATCATCAGGACGATGGACGGAAAGATACTGGAGACCAAGATAAACCACCCGCACACTTGCGTGTTCGATAGAGAATTGATACAGTATTATAAATAATAATAATCGATAACATCAAATGGGCATGAATCAGAAAAGAACTCGTTTACTAATGTTCGTCTCGTTCCTGGCGGTAACCTAGCAACCACTAGGTATTGGCTTCTCTCCGATAATTGTAGCACATTAATCTACGCTACGAACATAAGTTGGCCTTGAATGGAACCCTTATCCAAACAATTCAAATTCTGACCCAAGCGATGTTGAATGCCAAAATGTTTAGATCTCTTGACGTGTTTGCTTTTAAAAGAGAAGCGTGGTTTCTTCGTTTTGTATGCGTACCTACCTCACGACTTGCGCCAAGCGGTATTGTACCAAATAGTGCAATGGAATACCCTATACAACGTATTCCTAGGATTATTCGAGTGTATATATGTATATGTAGGATCGTGTATGTGTTAGTTATAGTAATAGGAGTTTCATCGAAATTATTTAGGTACTGTAGGTGTTGGAATTAAACGGTGTTTTGACCACAATATATTAGAGTCTGCATTTACGCTTATGCAGTGTATCTAACAGATGTATTTAGAAAATTCTATATGTAGTTTATTAGCTGCCTGGTAACGATAGCACAAGTTCTGCTTGATTCTGGAGCAGATGGCTTTTGTTATGAATTGAAAATTATTGTTATATTCCTGCGTCTTTTTTATCACCGTGCAATAATTGCCCTTCTATGAACCAAAGCATCGGTAGTGTCAATCTGGACGCCATCCTCATTCTGCGTCCAGGAAAGGTTCCAAAACAGATAGGTGTTCCGTTATTATTCCTAAATACCTCAATGTCCATTCCATTATGTTTCAACACGGATAATGATTATTTAGTCCAAAATAGTTCGATTAAATAGATAATACGATTACCTGTCTCTATCATTAGGAATTTACTATCCTGTAGCGTGAATAGAATTAGATATGTTGGTCGACTAGTTAGTGATGCTGTCAACGGGACTGGGGATAGCTTTGATTTTCATCCAGGATTTCCATATTAATGTTACGATCAAGAGCATTTCTAGTATCCAATCGTAAACTAAATCGAACAGCCGAAAAATCTATTTATACATTTATTTGCAACGGGTCGTAAAATTAACCAACTAATCCTTTTCTTTACTAATTTAGGAAAACTAAAGTAAGCTTGCGTAGTTCTTCAATATTTATAGGGTAGTTTTAGCAACACAAGGTTGATGTTAGATCTCAAGTATCGATACAACTCTATCGTTGTAGAGACATGATAATGTAATTAACTAACAAAAAACATTATGATGAAAGTAGCAGCCGTTCCGTCTTCCTCTCTGCCTACCCGTAGGTAAAATAATCGTGTTTATGCAGATATATAAAATATTATGACGTTATTTTTCTACGTAAATCGACTTATCTATGTATATACTTGTTGACAAAACAATATTCCAAAAATAAATATTGAAGTATGTAGTACATCAAATTCTGTAAGAACAAAAAGATAAATGAAATATCTTTATCCTTTTCTGGAACCAGAAAATATGATTATGCAAATTGTTTTATTTATCCGTGTAACGATGTTTTACACATCTTTAACGGCAATCGCCGAAATATTACGAGTAAAATCATTTCTCTTCCCACTAAAGGGCACCGCCTACATGTGCCACCAAACTACTCCTTTGCGAGTAGACCGCTTGACACACAAAAAAAATCTGTGATATTCAAGTTTCTTTATGAAGTGTACCATCATGTGTTTGCGTTAAAGTAACAAAGTTTTTTACATTATATTGTTATTCAGTTAAAAACTTACTTTGTTTTTAAGAAACAATCTTCCCATCCCACATCTTGGGATGCGTAGCGCTTATCATATCCTGCTTCTTATAGCATTCTCATCTTGTGAGTGCCATAGATAAATACATAAAGATAACCCAACCTGAACAAGTTACCTAACGCCCAAACGTCACTAAGCAAATAAAAATAAATATACAAGTTTAAGTACTATACTTGGCACACATACCCAGTTAACTAAACTGAATTCATCACCAAATATTTTCGTAATTAAATTCACAGCCGGGAATCGAACTTGGTAC